>JABUQX010097270.1:0-21673 GCA_015478945.1 Trachelipus rathkii | reverse complement strand
AGTGCTGAAATCATGTGATTGCGCCGATCAAGTATCTTGAGTTTAAATTGAAAGAAGTATTATGTTGGATGAAAGAAAATGGATGGTGAATAGTGTAATAGGAAAGTGAGTGGTGAGAAAGGTGCTGCCTGCGATATAATCTTTGGTGAATGCAAGTTATTAATTCTTGAATGCTCTACTGTTCTTCAATAATGTATGTTAAATGCCAGTATTATTATATAGTCAGCAACCATGTTAAGAAATAAGACGCATATAGATATTACCGCGCCGCAGTCTGTTCAGCATGGAAAATCTTAAGAGAGAGGGGGAGTGCTTACGTGTTGAAGAATTGATAAAAGCAATAACGAATGTGCTAAGGGAACTGATATGATAACAAAGGAAGGCTTAAATGCTAAGAATTTAGATGGCGATTATGTCTAAGATTGAAAGGATGAAATGATGTCGGTTGCGTTAAGCGAGATCATAGAGACGAATGAGTAGCGAAGATTGATCGACAGCTAACCTAAGAGAAAGTGGCATTGTAGTCAGTAAAAGGAGTGCCCTGCCAAGCTAAAGAAATGTGAATTCAATCGAAGCTGATAATAAATAAGTAATGATTAAAAGAACAATAGTGGCAAGGGTATCTCTAATGCTACAATTAGCGTCCAAGGAATAAACCATAACATTGATGAGATACCACAGTGGCATAATGTTCATAGTTGCTTCTGCCCATAACTAACTTAACTCTTATATAAGTTGCCGCAACCCCCCGACCCCCCTCAGTCGGGTTTCCAAGCCGGAAGAATAAATAAAGAAACATAATTATACCTAACATAATATAATATATATATATATAATATATTAAGATATATATATATAACTATACTATATATATATATAGTATATATATATATATATATATATAATATATATATATAATATATAATATTCTTTATTATATTTATTCCCTTGTAATATATATATATAGTATAGATATATATATATATATATTATACCTTAATATATATATATCATTATATAAATAATATATATATAAACATATTATATAAATACTATATATAAACATACTATACAAATATATATATATATATATTATAATCTATTCCTCAGAAACATCTATTATTCTTTCACTTTATCTTTCCGCTTGTATTATATATATTAATATTAATATTAATTAATAATATTAACTATATAATATATTTTATATAGATTATTATATAGTATAATATTATTATTAATTATAATATAATTAAATATATTGAGAGATGAAAATTATTGAACAAGAACCAGATATTAAACTAGAGTTTATGAAGAGAGAGATGAGAGAGAGAGAGATAAGAGAGAGTATAGGGAGGGATGTTAAATATTTTTGTTAGATATATTTTAGTTGTAAATTTCGAATTTATGAAAATATATTAAATACTGAAAAAGAAAATGACTTATAAGGTATTGTTTACGGATTCAACTTTCATTCGGCAAGCAGTCACTATCTTTTAATAACCTTTTCTGTTGAAATTATACTAATTTTCAAATGGAGAAGGAGTATCTTTAAATTAATACCATTTTAAATTATTCGGAATAGGTAACTTAGCTTTAATATTACATTAAATTAAATTAAATCATATATAAATCTTAAAAAAAAATTTACAACCTTTATTATTAACAACAGGAAATCATAATACACCTTCGCTTACGAAATGCAGGACACGGGACTTGGAGGCAAAGTTTCTTCTTTAAAGGACTTCCATCGGAGGCAAGGTGCTAAATTATTCAAACTCAGTTAAAAAAGAAAAAGAGCACATTAATATTTTACAGAATCTAGTTCATAAATCAGAGCAGAATGCTATAATAATAAAACTCCTATGTTATTTCACTTCAATAAAATTTTACATTTACTGCCAACCCAAAAAAAAGGTGTAGTAATCCCAATATATTTTTACTGGTATAACCAGGCCATTGTTCGAGACAAAGAATTGGTAAAATAAGGTTATATTATTAACTTGTATCGTACAATTGATCTACCTAGCACAAATAGGTAATAGTTTGCATTCTTCGCAAGTTTATTAAACCGATCCTCATACATTTGTCTGTTAAACTAAAAGGAATTTTATTAATTAATTACGTAAATTTAAATGTTTCTTCACTTTAACGAGAGTTAACGAGTGCAAATCCAATGGAGTAAAAATCACTGACAATTAGAAAAATCCCCAAAACGAGCAAACAGCACTCCATAAATCCATAAATCGGCAGGCTTAATACTTCATTAATAAATAATTCAAAGCTTAAAAGAGCATTATAGTTTCCCATTCTTTCAGTGAAACGTATGCTTCATCCCACTAAGATATACGATATATATTATAGTATATATTAAAAGAGAATTATATATTATATGCCCCTTGCGAATATATATATATACTGAACTTCATAATGATTTCTATATAACATTGAAAGAGCCTGTAATCACAGTCTTCTACCCACGGAAAATTATGTTTGGAGTCTTGCGTATGTAAATCCAGGGATAAAACTTATAAATGAGCTTAACCAGCATTATATTGATATTTTATATACCCCAATTAAAAATAATAACCGCCATTTTCACTTCGCAAGAATAATTATTTAAATCTCATTCGGAAAGATAAGTTGAAACATCTAAGTCTCTAATAATTTATTTACACTGTTGTGAAATGACTAGTTATCAACAATTAATTTCCAAAATACTTTTAATTATGTGGATTTTGTCTCTCCGCCCATGAGTGTGAGTGTTTTTCCCTGGTTTCAACAGCCGCACACCTACTCAATTTCTGGTTTTAGTCTCAAACATTATAATACTATAATATAGTATATTATAAAATCTAGAAATTGCCTTAAACAAATTGAATGTTTATACTGTTTCTTCAGTGGCTTATAATGTCATCCTTCTACGTAATTTCCTTTCATTATATAAACAGCAAATTATCGACAAGAGTAACATTGTAGATAATACTTGCATCTTATATTTCTATCAGTTATTATCTTATGCCCGCATAACTCCTAAAATATCGTACGAAAAGCCCTATCATCTAGGGTAATGATAGGACTATATATTAAATATAATACTACTATATATTATATATATTAATTGATATCATATGCATTATGTTGGAATTTAATTCTTAATTTTAAATTTCAAGATTGTAATATAAAATGGAATATATTATTAGCTTAAAATTGAACGTTATATATTTATATATATAATTATGATCAATATATATATACTACTAAAATGAATAATATAGATATATATATATATATATATATATATATATATATATTATATATAATGTAATATATATACTATATATATTATATATATATATATTAATATATGATATATATAATATTATATATTATATATATTATATATATATATATATATATTATATATATATATATATATATAGTTAATATATATATATATTATAGTATTATTTATATTATATTAATAATTCATATATATATAGAATAATATATTAATAATATACTATAATTATATAATATAGTAATATATTATAGTATATATTATTAATATATAATATTTATTATATTATATATATATATATATATATTATATATTTATATATATAGTATTATATATTATATTATAATATCTATATTATATATATATTATATTAATATATATATATACTTACCAGTTGAATATAGAGTGAAAATTGCTAAACATACATTACGAAATAAAATGTTGAAATTAAACAAAACATGTTTGCTGAGGATTTATTATAGCGATACTCCAACAAACTGGAATTAAGAATGTATTCACAAACTGCAGTCTGTTTATACAACAAACTTGGAAAGAGAGAGCAAACCTTAAAGAGGTTGAATTCAACCTTATACATTGATATAAAAAGACTCCAAGTTTTGAATATTTCTGTGTTTTTTTCCTGTAGTTTTGATTATAATTTATCTGTAGTTAGGTTGGTCATCTTTCTGTAGATTTTATACACAGGTATTAAAATAAACTAAAATTCTGTAGAATTCTATATATCTGTAGTTTTTGACTGTAGCTTACCTATAGCTGGCCTGTAATCTTTATGAATATGTTTTTTTATGGACTCTTGTGGTTTTATATGAAAAGGCACAAAAATTCTGTAGAATTCTGTATGATTCTGTCTCTTTGACTGTAATTTACCTATATCTAGTGGGAAATTACAGTTTCTGGAGGTAAGGTTATAGGGCCTACATTGACGTAAAAAAAGATTAAATTTCTGTGGTATTCTGTATGTTCCTGTAGTTTTACTGTACTTTTATATACAGACTTTGTCCTTTTTAGAGATAAGATTAATATAAAAAGTTCTTAAATTCTGTAGTAAACTGCATGCCCCTGTAGTTTTTACTGTAATTTACCTATAGTTGGTCAGCAATCTTTCTATTTTCATGGACTATTTTTATGAGATAATATTATACATTAATGCAAAAGGCTATAAATTTCTGTAGAATTCTGTATATAACAATAAAATACAGATTATATATTTACTTTCTTTTACATATTTTCATACGCATGTAATGGTGTTTGTCTATAAACATAAGTAAAAAAAATGACAAATCAAAAAAAAAATAACCTGTAAGAGGTTAATCAACATGCTGATGATTACTAATCTTTTTAAAAATTAAAATCATATCCTGGATCATCATTATCAAATTGATTGATATATCGTTGATTTACATTTTAAATAAATATACAATAATTATATCATACATCATACATCATACATCATTGCTTTGCTGTTACTTCTCAAAGGAGCATAGGACCTCCTTAATGATTCATCATCTCTGGTACATCACAGCATTGGTTTGAGTAATCGAGTGATTTTTTTTGATTGACTCACACAGCACAGACTTGGTTTTGCATCCAGATCGATCAGGATTTGATCACAGGGATATAGATAATAGGAACGCAGGGTTTTACCCACTGAGGTACTGGATAAGCTAGCTTAATTATCTCATTGATTTAAGGTATATAATAATAATAATAATAATAATAATAATATAATAATCAATGATCAATATCAATAATAATAATAATAATAATAATAATAATGAATAATAAAAATAATCATAAATATAATCGTAACAGTTAATATTCTATTACAGAAATAAGAACAATAATAATTAATCATTAATAATAATAATAATAATAATAATTAATAATAATTAATAATAAATCCCACCATCAAAATCATACATCAAAAGTTAAGTGATAATTTTGAGGTTGTTAAAATATTCTTAAATAATATATAATATTAATAAATAATAATAGATAAAATAAATAATAATAATAATAATAATATAATAATAATAATAATAATAATAATATAATAAAAAAAACCTTGAATACAGAAAACCTGTATCGGCTTTATGTTGATATATAAATATAGTGTTTACCACTTAATTGCACAGTTTTTCTAACACTTCCTACATCTCTTTTTATTTAAATAAGCAATACTAAGGTAATTTTTTTTGTTACGAACAATTATTTTATTATTCCTACTTTATTAAAAACTATGAAAAGGAAAACTTAAACTGAAAAGGTGTTTCGTTATTACGGCAAGTTCTTGCGTTTTTTCTACGATTTCATGTAATTATTAATATTTATCTTAAATTTGTAATAAAGTTTAATTTTTAAAATGTATGGTGAAATAAATTTCAATTTATTTTAGGAAAGGTGAAGCAGCATTATAATTTTAAAATAACGTTCCCTTTTTCTAAGTAAAGTTTGTATTTAAAATTAATAATTATATAATATATATATATTATATATATATATATATTATATATATAATATTATATATATATATATATTAATATATACTATATATGTATATATAATTATTATATATATATATATATATATATATATTATATATAATATATATATGTATATATATATATATTATATAATATATATTATATTATATATATATATATTATAGTATAACTATATTATATAATATATATTACATATATATAGATGATGTATAACAACTTGAGACTTATACTAAATATATATATATATACTTATAGATTATTACTATATATTATAACTGTAGCCTATATATGTATAGCCTATATATATATATAGCTATATACTAATAATAATATATATATTTGGTATATGATATATAGTAGTTATAAGAACTAACTACTATATACGGCAACACAACTTCCACTTTGAAAACTAAAACGATATTTAAGTAATCGTATTAATCAATATCCCAAACAAAGTTAATAATCAATAGGGTTTAAACACTTAAATAATCTCATTAAACAAATTATAATCAATAGGGTTTAAAATAGTACCATAAAGTATATATATAGGTATAGTAAGGCCGTGTTATAATAAATCGTCTATTCACTATCTACCTCTAAATTATCGATCTTCTTCAATTTACTCTTCCTCACTAGATCGCTCTTCTATCCTTTCCTCATTCTTCGTCCCGCTCACTCCCTACCTTATATCCAGCTTATCATATATGTATTATATGAAATCTTGTTATAATCGTTAATATCATCGTGTATCTAAGCGCCTCTTCTTCTATAATTATTACCTTCTTCTATTACATACCTAACACTATTAATACCTTTCCTACTATATAATACTATATATATTAAATAAATATTTATTTGTCTTTTTCAAATATTATTTTCTGATCTTCTTATTTGTTTACGATTAACTATTTGGTCATTAATATATTAATTGAGATTTAATAAAAGACTAAAACATAAATAAATTATCCATAGCGTAAGAATCGACACATAGGCTCGTGCAATGCTAGTATGCATGGCATATCGCTCTCTCTGAAGACTCTCGCTCCAAGAATTACGCTCGAGCGTCTGCCGACTATATTCCTACCATGAATAATAATTGTACAACATATTAAATACGCGCTTCGTGCGCGAGTTCATGCCATATAGTGTGTAGTGAATACTGAGATGAGGACGCTCGTATGCGCACCCAGTGAGCTGCGAGAGAGCAGGATGTTGAGTGATGGACTGGAGATATACATAGAGTGATATGTGACTCATGATTGACTTACGTCAACCTTTGACATTATTGGAATGATGTGAACGAAGATCGGAGATAAGAGAGAAGGAGAATAATTGAATTTAATAAGATGCAGAGAGAGTAGGAGAGAGATAATCACAACTTAAAGGTTTTTCAATCTTTATGACATAAATATTATAAAATTGTTTAACAACTTATACATAAATAAATAATACTAATTAAATAAAAAGGTATAAGAGATAGAAACTTATTGAACTTCACCAAATACATATTTAAAGCTTATTTTCTTCTTTTATAAAGGTTAAAATTTTAAACTTTGTTCATTTATTTTAACAAACTGCTCCAAAGAGATAATGCAAAATAGAGCAAAACGAGAACTACTGACAAGCGAATTACACCTTTGAACTGTATTTAAACTGTCGACATAGAACTGGAGAATACAAAATTTTACATTAAAAATAAAAAAATCGTAAAGTCAAGTGATAAAATTTGAATATTATTTCCAAAATAAGATTAAAACTGTATAAAGCCTCAGTTGATAAGCTAGTGAAAATTTATTCGATTGAAGGTTAAGCGTGAAAAATTTCATACTATATCGACTGTCAATATATTCATGACGTTGAATATTGAAATTAAATCCGAATCCTTTCTAGCTAAAGCATATGTCATTACATGTAATTGCAATGTAATAGCACCATAAATGAAATCAAATTTCTGTCTTTACAATGAGGGTTTTCTACCCCCTAAAATATGGAAATTTTTAATAATGTACCCGTGAGTGCTCGGTGATTTTACTAGTTTACCTATCATATCGTGCTAGTTTATTATGGTAGAATATCGACTATCCATTAATTCTATTCGACGGTATTCGCGTATATCCTATTACACTGCAATGGATCTATTTTATATTTTACAATGTTCTTATATGTTGTTATTAGGATCTGCCTTTCTAATAACAAATGTTATTTAAAAATTTTTTTGAGGTTTTAAATTGATTCTTATTAAACACAAATAAACATATAAAACTCGGTCATAAAAGTTAGTTAACTGTCAAAAGTTGTATATTTATATCCATTGACCATTTCAGCATATTTATTTTTTCATAATAGAGTACACATAACATAATTGTTTTCCATCGAACTAGGATTAACCGAAATTCAGGAAAAATTTAAACAAAATCATAACTTTCCGTATTTTACTTTATTAATATATCACAAATAAAATATACAAATCAAGAATGTAAGGTTATATCATTATTTAATAACAGTAGAAGTTGATTTCTACGTTGCTTGGTTATACTGTGAATGTAATTGTTGCATTAAAGTTAGGTAAAATGAAAAACGAAAACGGCAACTTCCAATGGACAAAATATGCTAAGATTAAAATTGTTAAGTAAAATATGCGAAGAATATAGGCGTTTGTAGAATGAATAATGGTAATTAGTAATTTAAAGGAATATATTAAAAGATAAGATTAAAGAAGCCCAAAAATGGATGCGTTAATTCTCAAAAAATATTGCGCTAGAAAATTCCTTATGCTCGCGTAGTTAAAACCACGCTTAAGCGCTAGTGAAATGATGGAGAGAAGAGCTCAAGAAAGCTCGCCATACAATGCGATCCATGATTAAATAGAGAGTAGCTAGACGTAGCGATATGAACTAGGAGGAATAGTATAAGCTAGATCATCAGCGATCGAAAGAGACACGAGTTTTCTTGTAATTTTCATTCTTTCATCTTATATTTAAATTAAAGAAAAATATCACACCCTCCGAGGGCAGAGTCAGCACATATTGCTATAGAGAGGGAACTGGCTCTCAGTACGGTCAGTTCTACCCTACGCGATTCGATTTAACAGCGGACTATGCACCAATCGCGAATACGCGTCGCTCTACCCGAGATACTGTTGAAGCCAACGGTAAGTATGTATGGTTCAGTAGATTATAACGAACAAGATATGCTGTGTGCAGACGAAGTTAGAGCAAATGATCATAGAGCGATAACCATGTTGCCGATTATTTGCTATCTGATTGTGCTGTTAGTAATCAGAAGAATAATTATGATAGAGAGTTGTAAACATAGCGGAGTCCTGCTCATAAAATTATTAGACTGAGATAAATTTCAATCAATATAAGGAAGGTGTGACAATCTTAGAATGAATGTTTCTATAGTATTAAGTATATTTACGTCTATTAAAAATTTGGAGCTTACACACTTATAGATTTGCAATATTATATCTAATAGAATTGTAATTACTCTTTCGTATTATATTTTTTTAATTTATATTTATAACAGATTATGTATAAACCAAATTTTAAGTGGATACAATCTATCTAAATTTTTTAAAATTATGCTCGAAGCTTCATTATGTTACTTGGACACAAGTATCAAAGAATCACTTATCTTGTTAAATTGTAGAATTGTGCCCGGCATTAAAAAAATAACAATGCATAATTATTAATGTTGACTTGGTGTATTTTGGAGGAACTAGAATTCTTAGCTTTCGATATGAAATAAAATAAATAGATTGTGCAAACAAGGAGAAGAGCCAAATGTAATCTAGTAAAATTCTGATTGCTATTGTCTGCTTGTTATTAGCCTGTATGTGTTAGATAGTGTTGTTGTTGTTGTTGTGAGATGTAATTCATTTAAATTATCTACTTGAGTATGAAAATATTAATAATCTTAAATGGGTTAAATAAGTGGTGGACATTTTTTGTGAGGAGTATCATGCCCTTTTGGTAGTAAATAAAAAAAATTATGTGGAAATATTTTATATTTATATATATATATATATATGTATAGATTTCATATGAGATAGGTACTTAAGATTATTCCATTATTATTATTATTATGATTATTATTTATTATTATTATTATTATTATTTTATTATTATTATTATTTCATTATTTTATTATTATTATTATTATTATTTCATTTTATTATTATTATTATTATTATTTATTTCATTAATTATTTTATTATTATTATTATTATATAAGCACAAGTTAGTGTTAGTCGCAGTAAACGAGTGTGCTTGAAGGGAAAGAAATGTGAGTTATGGTGGCCGAGGCGAAGAATAAAGGTATTGCCATCAATGGGAGTGAATGTCGGCGTTTTGTGAGGAGGCTATGGTATGTGGCCCCCTTGAGAGCGCAAGGGATGAACCCTTTACATTGACAATTTACGTCATAACTAGGGGTTCGCGTCAGGCGGTCCCATGAAGCCTCTAGGGTGCGATTTTCTGACTGCGACGAGTTCTAATTAATTAATGGTACTGAAGGGGCGGTAAGGCTGGGCTTTTCTTTATCAGACTTTTGACACTAAGCTACTTTGCTTTTTTTTTCTGTAATGCATGTAACACACGCTTATCTCAAGTCTTCGGAAAAAGAGGTAGATTATGAAAAATAGAAAGAAGAATATTATGTATTATTTATTATTTATTATTATTATTATCCTATTTATTATTATTATTGATTTACTTATTTTATTTCATTTATCCCTAATTTATTTATTATTAATTAAATTATTATTATTTTTTATTGAGTTTTAATTATGATGTATTCATTTATTATTTAATTTTTAGTTGGGAATGGGTATTATTCGGGAGTTGTTTTGGGTCTATTAATTATTTCTATTTTATTTATTTTTTTTGGTCTAAATAATTTTACTTCAAGTTTATTTGGTAATTATTAATTATTATTTTATTATTATTATTCATTATTATTAATTTTTATTTGGACTTATTTATTATATTTATAGTTATTGGTCATTGATCTTATTAATCTTTATTTCATGTGATTATTTATCTCATATGTGATTCATTTGATTATTAGATTTATTAGTGGAGTGTGAGGTCCATTATTACTCTTATTATTATGTTATATTATTATTATTATTAGTTTATTATTATTATGCATTGTGATTCTAAATTCCTATATCATATATGTCGAGAGTATGAGTTTCATTTTATCTTTTTACTAAATTATCCCTATTTTTTTACCTTATTCATTCTACTATTAATTAATATCTATTACATTTATGTTAATTATTTCCCATATAGTGCTATTGATTTCATATTAGTTTATTATTATTTTTAGCTATGCAGTAGCAATAACAAATTTAATGGTGGAATAACTCACAATCGATTTTATTTGTCACAGGTTGGCGACATTGTGCAAAAGTCTATTCGACAACGATATTGACAATTTTGCGAGGGACTTTGAATTACTCACACTTGATCAACAGGTAAACCTATAGCTCATATATACCTATGGGTTTTTTTTATATCAGTTTATGCACAATTTATATTTTTACTCATTTATTTATTATATATTTTTTTTTATTTATATTTTTATATTTATTATTTATAGTTATTTTATTTTTATATAATATATACCTATATCATTATCTCATTCCTGATTATAAACGGATATATATTCCTATATAGTTGCTAGATAGGTACTTATATTATATCGGTATATATATATAGGTATACTATAGGTTATCCGTTATAGCTTTATTCAATTACAGTTATAAGATGAGCCGCCTATAACTCTTATTATGTGGACTCCTATCATCATCTTATTATTATATATAATATATAGTATATTATGACTTTATGGCCTCCTATTAATTATCACTCGATTTAGACGCTCAAACTTTGCATATTTATGTTATTCACTATATTACTGTACCTTTATATCCACCTTATTAATATTTCTATCTTATCTATTCCTTGACGTAGTTATTATATCTTGATAACGTATTACCTTCTCCTGATATGTGTCAGATTGTGTGTGTTTAAATACGGTGACCGTTCTTCTTACGCGTTTTATTATCTTACTCTTACTCTATCATACTATAGCCTATATATAACTGGCGTTTCAGGCTTTCTATTAATAGTATCCTTATCCACATACTAGCCTTCTTCATTATTCTAACTACTATATTATAAGTAGCTTTTATTTATCATAGTGGCTCTTTATTACCTATAATAGTTGATTGATTTATCATGCCTTTAGTTGGGTTTGAGGGTACATATATGTGAAGATTCTTGCGGTTCTGGTGTAGTAAGGCTGTTATACGTGAGTGCAATATACCCGACTGTGATACTTATTTTAGCCTATAAATACTCCTCTAGTTATAAGTTATTCAGTAAGCATGAGCTATAAATACTATGTGGCTATTCATCACTAAGTACTTAGGCCCCTTGACCTCAGTAATTCACAGATATCATATATACTTTATCATACTATGATATATATTGAATTACTGTACTCACTCACGTCTCATTCTTATATATTTTACTCATTATTCCTACCTTATAGTACTATTTCCTATGCTGTGTTGTGATAAGCGTACGGCTACTATGTTAGCTAAGTTTATGATATAGTTGATGATACCATTACCTCATTGAGAGCAGTGATAAACAACGATATATATTTATATATTTTATAGGATATTTGGTAATTAATATATATATAATATATATTATCATATATATATATATATATATATATATATATATATATATATATAAATATATATATACTAATATATATATATTATTATATATATAGCCGCTCTGAGAGATTCTCACTTTTATCCTAGTCTCGTTAACTTATATACAGTGACTCTTATACTCACTTTGTATTTACTACTCTATAGTATCTTTTGAGTGAGTACCTTCTTTTATTTATATACTCTCATTTTCTGGCTTAAGCTATTATATATATAATATACTATATATATAAAATTATTCATCCTAAAATGATTATTATTATATTGTAGCAATATATATTATGTATAATTTTGAAAAGATGTCAATTATATGAGATGACATAAGCTTCAGATAATATTTGATAGAAAAAAAATTTTAATATTTATATTGTTATGCCAAAGATATTATTCTTTTTGAAGAAGATGTGACTCATTCTTTCAAATAATAAATAATACACAATAACAATAAATAATAATAATAATAATAATAATAATCTAATAATAAGTTAATTATAATTATTTATTATCATCTCTCAGATAAAATAGAAAACAACACTTCAATGCTTTATTACATGTTCTGAAGTGATAAATTTTATAATAAATTTAGATAATAGATAATCCTATTATACTCATCTCCTGGCATACATTTACAATATTCAATAAACTCTAATAATAAATTATATAATATTATTATATATATAGAGAGCTAGGGTGGATGACTTTTATGGTTCTAGCATTTTCATCATATATACTTGTAGCTATTTTTGTTATAGGTATATTTATCTCTTACTAGTATTATAGCGTATGTAAGGGTATACTTTCAGGTTATCGTACTTTCCTATAGTAGGTAATATAGTAGTATATATATATATGGGCTCGTAGAACGTCCGCTTTCTTTATCATTTTAATTATTTATCTAGGAGTCCATTAAAGCCTCTACAAAATAAATAAGGCAAATTATGGTATGTTATAAAAAAAGGCAAATTATGGTATGTTAATTATTTTAGAGACTGAACAGTATGCTTAACTTCGGCAGTATAAATAATGGATGAAAAATTGGAGATGTAGACCCAATTTTTAAACTAATCCCCAATAAAAATTATATTCCAAAAATAAAATCTTTTTACTCCAAGAATAAAATTGTAGCTCAAAAATGAAAAATTGGGAATTTAAACCCAATTTTAAAAATACACTTGAAATGTAAAATTGGGAATTTAAGCCCAATTTTAAAAACCTGTGAAAAATATAACCACAGTTAGATAAAGTTAAATTAACATTACCTTATTAGAAATAAACCATTAATACATCACATAACGAATTAAATTTAGAACTATATAACAAAATAATATAACCAAAACATGACTACTTTAAGTTTAGTAATTTAATAATTTAATTGTAATCCAATTACTTCAATAATAATATATATATGAAGTTAATTAATTATTTAAATATTAAACATTTATTCAAAGCAAAAATTAATTACGATAATATAAATTAAAGCATATCTATTTAATAATATATGATTAAACCATTCATTAAACATTAATTAAATTAAATAATTGAAATAATATATTAAATGAAGAACATATTTAAGAAGGGCCTACCTAATCCATTCTAATAAATAAAACACCGAACATAATAAACTTAATCATTATAATTAAAATAATATAATAAATAAATAAAAATAATAATGAATTTCACTATCCAGTAATAAACTATATAATTAATCAATACACTGTATTATTACTATAATTAGTTAAATCAAATTTAATAATAACCATTATAGCTATGAAATAATACGACATCAATAATATTATGATTTATTCAATCAAGTAATCGCAATATAGTAAATATCACATATTAAGATAATTATATAAAGTTAATAATATTAATAAAGTTTTGCCTTCGTCTGGTAGCAAGGTGCTGAAGATATTGATAATAATTATTAGGATTATTTTGATAAGATGCAGATGATTGCATGGAAGGTGGTGAGTGATGGGTGCATCCTTTACATCTGCTTTCATTGAATTACAGAAGAAAAGTTGTTAAACAAAAGTTAAAATATAGTTAATAGTCAAGTCCAGTATCTCGCGGCATGGTGATTGTTTGGCTTGAGGTGAGAACACACAGATATAGTAATATATATATGAATTTGTGTCGTGTATATATGTGTCTAGTATTACTAATAATGAAGAATAGATCATATGCAGTTCGCATAGATAGGGATATACTTTAATGAGGAGCTGAGATCAGAGTAATATAGATCATTAATAATATACTAATATAATTAAATAGCATAATAATAATAATAATAATAACCATTAGGGATAATAATAATCATAATAATCTGTTGTTGATACATTAGGTTTAAGCGGTTAAAGTGGTGTATTAAGATAATGATAATGGTGATCTTGGATGAGTAATCATCAATACATGTATGGCCGGTGATAATAATCGGCTATTTAAAATCAAGTGGAATAGTGTATTCATATATATATATATTATTTAGTTATATGTATATATATATATATAATTGTTTGATAGTTATATGTTTATAGTTTACATAGGGATAGATCTATATTTATATTGGTTACTATTTTATATTTACATATATGATGGGGTGAGTGAGTGGAGGACGAGACTGCATAGTTATAGAGGGCGGTCGTGACAGTATGCTTGCACTGACGATTGGTATCTCACCAGCCATATATAATAATATGTGGCTAGTCATTAGAATTCATTAGTGAGGTGAGTTAAGTAGGTATATGATGTGGATCACTTACTTATACCTTGCATAGCTACTTGAACTTATATATATACTATACTGCGAGGGACAGACCTACTATAAATATTTAGTAAATTTATTATTTTATTTTTAGTAGGTTATTGCCATCACCACAGGCGTTATAACAGTATTCTTAGACTTATGTAGGTATAGGCTCTTAACATGTGTAGTAGGTAGCATAGGTGTTAGTTCAAATTAATATATTCATATATGTTTGTGGTCCACTTTTGACTGGGATCCACCGACTGTTGACGCATAGTGAGCGTGTGTAACTTATAGGTCGACGTGATTGGTTTCACTTTATAGGGGAAGTGAGGCGGGGACCTACTCCTTGCGTTTTCATTTGCATTGTGATAGGGTTATGGCATTGGGGTGGGGTAGCAGGGGATGGTGTTCGACAATGATGGAGGATGACGAAGTGAAGGGTTTCGCCTCCTATTTTATTGCGAAATGATTTGGTTTTTGTGTGGCTAAATCGAAGAGTCTTTTGGAGGATTGGTGATGGATTTGGTGGAGTGTGTAACAGAAGAGGTTTGAAAAGAAAAGTGATAATAGTAGATAAGATAAGAGTTAAAGAGTAAGTCATGGTTGTTAGTGGGACGCCCTCGTTGTGAAGATATGTTAGATGGTGAGCAGCTGGAAAAATTGTCTGAGTTTAAATATTAAGATAGAACGTTGGTGAAAAGGGATGGATGATGCAGAGTGTAGTTAGGAAAGTTGTGAATGGTGCGGAAGGTCGATGGTGCAATTAAATCGTTGGTGGAATGTAAAGGGACTAAGTCTTGAGTCGCTAGGGTCTTACATAAGAGCTACACAATCTAAAGTTCAATGTTATATAGTAGTAGGCACTAATGGTTGGAATAAGAGGTATTGATCTAAATACAATGCTCAGATGGACATCTTAGGGGGGTGTTAGGTGTGAGAAGAATGATAAAATTGTAAATGAACTATTAGAGAGTTAGTGTGGTGTGATGAAGGGGTAAATTCGAATTAATAAAGTGGTTTGGTCATGTGAAAAAGATGGAAGATAGTCGTTTGGTTAAACGAGATGTATAGTGCTGAGTGTGGTGGGAATCAACGGCTGGGAGAACGAAGAAAATATTGTAATAATATTATGGAGTCAGTTAATAAGTTGAGCTTGAAGGTGAAGAAAAGATATATAGTATGAAATTTGGGGCAGAGGCTAATAAGAATAGATAAAGTAATAGTGGATAAAAGTAATAAGTATGTAAATGGTAATATCAGGGGTTTATTTTGTAGGCGATCCTTTGCTTTAGTGGAGTGTGAGAGTATTCTGCATTCTCTCGTATTTAGATTGCCTCCCCAACCTGGACGGCAAGGGATACGAAACTACTCTATCTCTGTATCCTGGCTCTAGGTCTCCCATTACAGCCCATTCTTTCGGAGAAGAACGACGCCTGCAAGCCTGCTTCTATAGGAAAACGGAATGTTGGCATTTCAGTGGCCGCAAATTTGGTTGGGCCTTGGGCGTATCGTACTTGGGTCTTTGATGTGCGCGCTTTGGAGATGACTTTTCTTCTGCGGGGCGGGGGGAGGGACGGGTAGCTCCACTTTGGTGGACGTGGTCATAGTAGTGAGGTAATTAATGTGAGTGATTTATCGCTCTGAGAGTGATTGACCATCCGCTATTTCATCACACAGTTATTTAATTAATTACCACGGGGGCCGGGTACCGGGGCTTTGGCCGAACAGGAATTTAGTTTGACACATTTTTGCGGTGTAAACTCTCTGTTTTTAGTTTTTCTTTCCTCCTCGTGTATATTTTGCTCACAGGGACACTCTCCTTATCAGGGTATTTTTCCCCAGTCGTGGGTCGTGTAGACACTTCGTTATACGAAAGATTCCAACTCTTCACAGCAGAGCGAGAGAGAGAGGAGGAGTACTTGTAGGGAGAGGAGGAGAGAGTGAGAGAGTAGGAGTAGAGATACTGAGATGGAGAGAGAGAGATGAGGTATGAGAGAGAGAGAGAAGGAGAAGTAAGAGGATGGAACGAGAGAGAGGTGAAGATGTGATTGGAATATTTTAAGAGATGAGAGAGAGAGAGAGAGAGAGAGAGAGAGAGAGAGAGAGAGAGAGAGAGACAACTTACATTTCATTCCGGAAAGGTGCAAAATATATTCTTTGTGACAAAAACTCTTCTCCTTTGAAAATATATTTATCTTTCTGGTTCCACTTCCTCATGTCCTTTCTGACACTTTTCCAAAAAATTTCAACCTTGACTTTGTTTCTTCCTCTTTCCTAACTCTAGTATCTTCCGAAAGTACAACTGCCCATTTTACCTTCTACTAAAGCTGAACTCTTTGCTCAAACTTTTGCTTCTAATTCTACTTTAAATGATTTCGGTACTATTCCACCTTTTCCACACCACTTCACCTCCCTCCAACTCATTTATGTCTAATATTGTAAATTCTTCTAAATATGCTATTTCTGCTCTATGAGCTTAACACTAAGAAGGAGGACGGTCCTGATGGTAATCCTCTTGTGGTTCTTAAAACTTGTGTTTCCGAGCTTTCACCCTGCTTTGGTAAACTATTTTGTCTTTGTCAATCCATTTCCATCATCCCTTCCTGCTGAAAACGTTCGATCATTGAGACTGTGCCGAAAAATAGGGAACCCCCTCTTAACCCACCAACTATTGTCCAGTCTTTATAACTTTTGTTCTTTCTAAAGTTAACGAACCTATTCTTAATAGAAAGATATGGAATCATCTCAATTCTTCTAATCTTACCTCTGATCGCCAGTGTTGATTTCGTAAGTAGCACTTAAGTGATCCTTAAGTAGCACTTAAGTGTTAGTATGTGATCCTTAAGTAGCACTTAAGTGTTAGTAAGTGATCATCTTTTTCTTTTTGATTATTGATCCTCATACCTTCGGCGTTTCGGTGAATCTTTCGTTGTATCGCTGGATATATCGACAGCCTTCGATAGGTTCTGGCACAAAGCCTTGATTCTAACTTCCCTGTTTCATTATCTATCCTTCTCTCTGTCGCATTTTCTTTGATTTCTTTTCCGATCGATCAATAGTAGCTGTTGAAGACATCCACCATTTATTTCTCCTTTCTCCAACTCTTTTTATCACTTTTTATTAATGAGCAATCTCTCTCTCTCTCTCTCTCTCTCTGTCTTTGCTTATCTAGTTTTAGGTTTCTTGGCCTTGGGTCATTTCTCCTCTCTCTCGCTCTACTATGTTCTCTCTTGGTTTTCTCTCTACATATCTCTCTTCGCTCTCTTCCTATCATCGGGGGTTATTGTCCTTCTCGATGCTCTCTCAGCGTCTCTTACTGGGAGTTCACCTTCATCTTGCTTATATTCGCCACTATCCACTACTCCACTCCGATGCCGAGGACTCCACCCTTCATTACTCTTTTCATTTTGATAGACCACTTCTTCCAATAACAATTATCTTATAAGTGGAGGGTAGCCTGGGAGCAACTTACCTCTCGATCTCTCTCTCCTCTCTCTCGGATCTTATTCTCTTCTCATAATCGTCTACTCTCTCTTAAAGTCTTCAGTCGTCATTCGTCTGTGTCTTTCTCTCTCATCGTCTCTTCTTTCTTCTTCAGTATTCTCTTCTCTATCTTTCTTGGAAAGATCATATTATTTCTCTTTCTAAAACAAGTTTCTAAGAGGTTGTGATGTTCAAGTTTAATTTTTAAATTTTAATAGCCACCTCCAGGTTTGCTTGCTCTTCAATAAGGGGTGTCGTTTAGTCACACTGTAATGGAGTATTATTCTCCCCAACACATCTAAGGTAGTACCATCTTATTTTCGCAATTATTATGTTCGCCTTTGAGGAAAGTGGAGTCTAGGGCTTTTTCATCTCATGCAACTCTCCCACTCTCACTAAATCTCTCCAGTTTCTTTCTTCCCATCGAACTGTTACATCACTATCCTTACGCCATCTGTATCTCGATGGACCTTTATGTTCATCTACGAAGGATTATAATCATATTTGATATATATATAATTATATATTATATATATAATTTTTATTTATATATATATATATTATTATCATATTATATCATTATATAATAATATTATATTTATATATTTATTTTTATTATATATATATTAATATTATAATATACGTATTATTTATTATAATATATGTATAGTTATATTTATTAATTGTAATACTATTACTTATATAATTAGTTTTCTTTATTTCATTCTTTATTTTGTATTAAAATTTGTTTTCACATAGATTGTGGCAGTACTAGAATTTAGACATTTGAGCATTTGCCTATCTGGATTATTTTTTAAAGTAATTCAAATTAATAATTAAAAATAACAGGAATATACAAAAATGTTAATATAATTAAGTGTAGTAATTATTATTGAAAATTAAACTACAAAAATCTTAAAGAAATATTAAAACATTAAAAATGAGTGCTATTTTATGCTATTGCTGCCTATCCTACTTTAGTTTAATTACTTAGCCACTCTTCAGGTTCAGCGTCGATGACCTGAAATAAATATCTTCCTATGATACTGCAATTGATATTAAGATTAGGCAAGAGCGAGGCCTGCTTCGTGCGTTCGTTAAGGTGTTGCCGATAAATTAGGTATTTTTTTATTAAATTTCTTTGGAATTATTATATATATATATATAATTTAGTTATTTATATATATTATTTTATATTTTTATATAAATATATATATATACATTCATATATTAATCATTAATACATATTATAAATAATATGAGTGTTTTTGACTATATATTATTTTTATACTATATTATCATTTATAACAGCAATATTATTATCGATATTTATTTTTGATATATATTTTTATAAATATAACATTTTATACATATATATATATATATATTTATTATATATATAGTATATATATATATATTATTTTATATATATATATATATAATCTATATAGATTTATATATAATATATTACTATATATTATATTATATATATATACTATATTTATAATATGGTTATATTTTATATATATATATTATATATTATATATTATATATTATATATATATATATATAGAGGAGAGAGAGAGTAGAGAGAAGAGAGAAGAGAATCGTCCGATGACAGTCCAGTTACTTATTTCATAGTAGTTATGTGAGTGGGGTATTGTGTTTTTTTGGCCTCCTTGTTTTGTGAATTATAATAATAGATACATTTTTGTGTTCCTATTTTATTGTGGTGTACGCGTGGGTTTAAAATTAGAGTTAGGGTTTTTGACGTTTGTTCGATTTTATAGTATTGGTGATGAAAGAATTGCGAGTAAGTGTCTATTTTCATTAATGCAATAGGTAGCTGGAGAGCCATCTTTCTATTTCATGCCGATTTAACAGGATTTAGGAGAGTTATAATCCTGCTTGCTTATCTGCATGAGCAGCTTCTCGTTATTGAGTTGAGTTTAGGGAATAGATTTATATTAATGATTTGTATTTTGGCAAGGATGTCAAATCATTTTGAAAAGAGCTACTAGTCTCATTATGCGAAAAGGAAATTCTGTATGATGAAGTGTTTTTTTAGGCAAATGTCCACGGTAACACAGGGTATATATATATATATAGTTATATAATTATATATATATAACGTTATATATATATAAATGATATATATATATATATATATTATTAATAATATATATATAGATCATTATATATATTATATATATATATATATATATATTATATAATTATATATTATTATATAAATACTATATCATATATCATATATAGTATATATATATATATATAATATCATATAGGTATATCTTGCCTACCCATGTAAAAACATAACCTTCAAAGTAGGCCACTGATATATATATATATAATATATTAATATATAAAATATATATATATATATATAATATATATATATATATATATAGTATATATAAATATCATATAATATATATATATATATATATATATAAGAGGCGAATTAGATAGATAGAAATAGATAGATAGATACGATAGATAGATAGGATAGATAGATAGATGATATAGATGTAGATAGATAGATAGATAGATAGATAGACCAGCATTGAATAGAATTATTATATATATATATATTTAATATATTAATACATATATGATTATATATATATTATATAGTATATATATATTTATATATATTTTATTTTATATATTTAATATATATATATATATATATATATATATATATATATATATATTAAATATATAAACATATAGTATATATAATATATATATATATTAGATATATATAGTATATATACTATATATAATGTCTATATGTATATTATATATATAATTAATAGATAAATTTAAATCAATTTAGA
>JABUQX010097269.1:22500-31949 GCA_015478945.1 Trachelipus rathkii | reverse complement strand
AAAGTGTGCACTTTTTCTATCCCATATTTTAGTAGCTTGACAGCTTTCACACTCGCCCTACTAAATGTTCTTTGCACTTCAAGCAGTTCTCCGGCCAATATGATTAACACCCTGTTAACCGCCAAACCCGACTCCATTCCGGACTTTATTAACTCAATTATTCTCTTCAACCATAACTTACAGCCTTATCTAACTCACTTTCTACTTCTGAATTAATTTCAGAGCCAGAGCTCTCATCCACAATATATTTCCTTGTGGCCCTTTTCCTCACATTTCTTTTCTTTTTCTTTCGTTCCACCACACTACTTTCGGTGTCACCTTCAGTCCCACTTCTGAAAGCGCTAATCTCGGATTCCTCAGAAGTATCACGTCGATATTTTAACTCATACCTAACATTAGGCTTGCTCTTCTGAGCCTCCTTCTTTTTGGCTGCTTCAAGTTTTCTTTCTTCTTTTCTGCAATTTGCTTCATGTTAGTATTCACCTTTTGCTTTTCTGCTTCCTGCCCTATACCCGAGCTTTCTTTCCTCATTTGCAACGCCTGAGCCAACCCTACGACACTGGCCGTTACGAGGTCAAGATCCAGCCACTCTGCTTCACTGGCTAGGGAAGTTTGCAACATAGTCAACATTTCCATTTAACTGACACCTCCTTGGGCTACTTCCTTCTTGCTATCTTCCCCTCTCTCCAATTTTGTGCAAAGGTGTCGTGATAAGCGAGCGCAAAAAAAAAGAAATAAGTTTAGCCACTTACAAACTCGCTTTCGAACGAAATGCACCCCGACAATAAATTTAAATAACTAAAAATATAATAATTTAAAACTGTAAAATTATCAAGTTGGAATGCAAAAATGGCAGAAAAAAAAATTGCAACACGAAATATAGAATTGCAAACTGCGTAATAACAAATTGCAAAATACTCTAAATATAAAATAAAATAATTTGGTTCAGATTATCGCTCAGTGTGTTTATATATAAGATAAATAAAAAAATAAATGTAAGCCAAAACCAGCAAACAAAATTAATGCAATGTTTTCCTTCCTCGATAATAGTTTTAGCACTGGGCACACTAACCAAAAATTTGTCACTGCATAAACTCGATGATTGTCAAATTATTAAGAGAACAAAAACTTTTTTCTCATTGTAATTAATAGAGTTCTTATCTTTAAATATATTGCACTTTCCAAGAAAGTCGCTCTCCACAGCTTGTTGTGTCCTGCACTGCTCCAGTCCAAAATTCTGGTCCTCCAATCTTGAAAACACCAACGTGCCACCAAAGTGTTATACAGCTAATTCTAGAAGCCGCAATGAAAATAGCTCTATTCTAAGATTGGAAACTCCACTCTATCAAGGATAAAGAGCATAACAAGTCTTGAAATATATGTGCAATATATTAACAAAGTATCCAGTACCGTAAATGCAAGTTTTATAGCTACAAAAATTAAAGAATCTTAAGGTTATATTTAAAATTAATATAATACAAAAATATAATACAAATAGTGACTGCCAGTGTGAACATTCCTTTACGCTGATTAAACCTGAAGACCCGTTGCAGGTGTAAACCGTTTTACCTCTAAACGCCACTCTGATTGTGCGTCCACCAGTCGGTCAACCACGCCCAGTAACTCAGGACCCAGCGGCTTCATTCGGGATTGATCGTTTTGTCAAAAGCTTCAAAGAGAAGCGGGAAGTACCGATTGCGTTGGCTGTCCTCAAACAATGGACGAAGCAATAGTCTCGCCTCTCACTAGAGCCGCACCACAGCAGGATGCAGCTGGTCTCCAGTTCATGGCTAATGGGGTAGAGCAAGAAAACAAGTTGTGCCTCCACACCGACAGCACACGTTTCCAAACTGACAGTTCACGTTTCCAAACTGACAGTTCACGTCTCCAAACCGACAACTACCTAAGTAATTACAACAAACCCTTTACAGGGATACTTCTTTCTTCGAACTAATAATACACATAATAAAAAAAATATATAGCTAATACATAATAATAATATATTAATAATATATATAATACATAATCGATTAACTAACTCCAATAAGCTATTTAATAATAACCAATAAAATAATAATAATCTCCTATCACATAATAATTCATAAACTCCTCCAAAAATGAATAACTATTATACATCAATAAATTACAATAATACTCCATCCACTAACTATAATACTACACTCCATAATACACAATAATAACATATACATTACATAATAATATAATAAATAACTAATTAATAATAATAATTAACATTATTTAATAGCTAACTCCCACTCAATTATTATAATAAATTCAATATATTCATTAATATATATAATAATATTCTATAATAATAATAGATAATATATAATTAATAACAATGAATAATGGAAAAATAATAAAAATAATAAAATAAGATAATAAAAATAATAATTATAATAAATAATAAATAATATATAATAATATATAAAAGTAATAATAATAATAATAATAATAATAAAATAGATAATAAAGATAGATAATAAAATAAATTTAATAATAATAATAATAATTTTTAATAATAATGAATAGATGAAATAAATAAATAATTACTACGCTAATCTCAACAATTACATAATAATAATAATACTATATAATCAATTGATTATGTGAATTCTGAATCACTATACATAAAATTGATAAGATGAAAAATAGCTTAAAAATTCAATGATAAATAAATAATCATAATTATTATTAGCATAAGGCGCATTCCTACACCTACTAAAAAATATTTTAAAAAAATAATAATCACTATTATTATTATTCTAAATTTATACAAGTAATAAATTTCAATAATAATTGTTAATTATAATAATAATAATGATAATAAGAATAAAATAATAATGATTTTAAAAATTAATAATATAAAGGTATGACTAAAATAAAAATTAATAATATTACATTAATTTAATAATGTCATACATAATAAATTAATAAGTATAATAATAATGATATAATTATATCATAATTATCATATGTTTAAATAATAAAACCAGCAAAAACAACACACACACACAAAAGAGAAAGAACAGAATAAATAAACAAGACTCATGCATTCTACACCATTTCTTACTGAACAGCATTAACCTACTGTTTAAAAATGTGCACTAAAACATCCTATGAAATATCGTATCCAGGCATACAACTCTCCGATCTCCGTATATTTTTTTATATTTTTCATAAAATATAATATACCTTATTATAATATCTATATTCACAATACAATCTAATATATATAAAATGCTAGAATTTTTATTAACTGAATATACATAAAAAATTAATATATAGTAGAACTCTAAGTGTTTGTTTAATGGACATTACGATATCAGTTACACTTTAATCTTTTTACCTACCCTTATTTACATCACAACTATTTTGTCATAATAATAAATCTTTCAGATTTATAGCAATCCTTAACAGCCCAAATAACAGTAAAATCAAAATATTATGATGCGCTTAAGTTGATGATACTAACACTTAATCAATCTAAGAATCGTATGTGCCTCGCTAAACGGATCATAGCATTTGAAGAAGTCGTCGTAATATTTCAATTTTTTATAACTGGAAATTTATTATGTTACTAATACACTATTGTTCATTGATCTAATTATCTTTTTTTCAACTTAATAAAATATCCAGCGACCAGATCGATTTTCTGTAGTGAATGTTAGATAATTGAATATATTAAATTCTCTAAAATGTATGTCATATATTTTTAAAGAACCATTTGAACAAATATCTTATACTTATAGCTACTATGTTAAGTACTATTTGGTGCAATATGCGTTAATGAAGTTCCTAAGTACTGTGTTTTATGGGGCGAAAATAATATCAATTATTAATGATATTGATGAATGTCCTTCAAACTCCTTATCAAAAATTAAAAGAAATCACATTATATATAAAATTCTTTTATACGATATATAACTATTACTATAGATATATAAAATATTTAACAATGTTCAAAATTCGTTTTTGGTCAATACTAGCATATATCCATATAATCTGTATTTACGTATACATATATAAGTCATAATTATAGAGTACAGTCTCATGAAGTAATAATATTACGAATAACATCATATATATAAATAATGAGAGAATCATTTATAAAACTACGTACTGTATACTAATATATATATTATATTATTTCATTTTTAATTTTAAGTTAGATATCTTAAATATCATTGAACTAATAATATTATTACTAAATATATATATATTTCTATAACCATACTACCTCATATATTAAAATAATTATATTAGGCTATATGCGGAGGCGTATACAGGGGGTAGTAGTCAGGGTAGACATGAGGCACTTCCCCCACCTAAATCTATTTAATAGTAGCGAAATTAATTATATATATTATATAATTAATATAATACTTTAATAGAATTATATTAATATATATATGTATTTTACCAGAATACGTATTATATTTTTAAATGTTATAATAGTATTATGTTAAATATAAATATACTGATATAATATAAGTATTATATAACTTATTACAATCTAAATCAAATGATAGATAAGTTATATTATATATAATAACACATTTTTTATTTCTAAATAGGTTACCAGAATTATTGTTTTCGTTATTTATCATTATTAGGCTATTTAGTATTTGATCGACTAGCTATGATGTTAGTACTTTACTTATACTAAAGCAAGCCTACATATCTGGCAGTATTGTATTCAGTACGATAATAGTAACTCTCCTTACTCTAAATATGATTTTGGCGGCTGCCCCAATAATAGCTATGATATATAATTATATTAAATCATGGCCTGGGGCAACGTACCTTGATTAATATAAATATATAAGTTATTAGCTAAGTACATAGCATATACAAAGCAATTTACACCTCGAGACAGAATATATTATATAAAAGATATAATATATTTAATACTCTAATGATCAAATTATGGATAACACCAATTAATTATATCTTATGTGAACCCATGACTATTACTACCTTAAGATAGGTAATATAGATACCGGTGAGCTTAATGATGTGATAATATATCTTATTTGAAGAACCTAGATTTTATAATATACATTCGAATTTAAAGTATGAGTCGTGTACAATTAAAGTGGCTATTAACGTAAGTAATAACAGAAATGGGTATTAAAATGAGGAGCCACATAACTACCATTAGATATTCATATAAATGATGTAACCTAGGATTCAAAATACTCGGATATTATCTCGTGTGTTTAAAAAAAAAATATAATAATATTATGTCTAGAGGAGCTAATAATAAATATAAAGATAAAAATGGAATAAGCTTACTCCAGAAATATTGTAGCAAATATACAGTATACCTTTTTAAAATACAAGTGGAATGAACAACAATATCATAAGGAATAAAATATACGAAGTTCGATTTTATTATTGCAATAAAAATATAATGGATAGTTTTGTGCAGAATAAAAGTAGGTATATATCTTAGGGGTATATTATTGTAATTATATAAGTATATCTTGAAGGTAATTTCTCGTAAATACCATTTGTACTCTCATATATAAAGATATATAAAGGTATATATATACGAAATGTTTTTAATATAGTAAAAATAAAAGTATAATGATATTATATTCAATTATACCGCCTATGCTGATATTTCGGTCAAGATGTGTAATGGTATACTAGATCAGTCTAAATTAGGCATATAGTGATAAAGAACATGTAGAGGTTTCTCTATAAATAATAGAATATGACTAGGGGTATACTAAATATATTAAAAAAATAATAGATTATATTAATATTGTTATATAGTTTGTTCAGCCACATCCCGAAGTAGGGCCAGCATTGTTATTCAAAAAAGCCCTAATCTAAGCAGGAGCTCATCTTAGATAATATTTAGAGTACTCCAATTTAAATGAAACTTCTATTTTGACAGGAACTAATTTTCTCTCAGGCGCAAGGAAATATATTAAAAAATCAAAAAAATGACGCTTTTTAAAAATTTTAAAAATTGTTTTAAACAATTGTTAGTGAGAGACAATTTAACAGTTTTATATGAGAATAAACGGACAAGATCTTATGCTTCGTTGCCTCATAGGGAGCGCTGCTTAAAGGTGCAACTGTTGCGAATTTATTTCTCCTCAACTATAAAAGAAATAATACCCACGGCTAAAAGTTAAAGATGGATAGAGTCGAAGCGTTTCCTCGAGCTCCCTCAACACCGTGTGGCGCGGGGCGTGAAAAGAGCTTGTGGAATCATTCGCGTCCCCCTTCGTCTGTCCTTCGATCGCTTCTCTGACCCCATAAAAATGACTATAAATGAGGGAAAGAAATATAGCACTAATTTTCTCTCATTTATAGCGTTAAATTAAAAATACTATTTGCGTAAAATACTTTTGCTCTCTGTGAATTGAGTATAATTGACATGAGGGATCTCGTAGTGTGTAAGGCACACACACCGGAAAAATTGTAGTACGCTTGCCATGCTCTAAGAATGGTATAACTATATTATAAGGGTCGTATAATTAATAAATATATTAGATTATTCACTCTCTCTCTCTCTCTATAAGTTTCGTCGATGAAATTGCTTCGATATGAAAATAAAAAATATTTTTTATATTTACTTTAAGAGTCTTATTCAGTTTCTATTACTTAATCCTGAGCTCTCTTTGGCGGGATTTGCCTGGCCAATAATATATATGGAGCTATAACATATAATATACCTAATAATATTTATCATATATTACCTTTACTTTACTCCGTTTATAATAGCCAAAGTATTTTTTCGAGCTTATATTTAATAGTTATTTAACCCATAGCTATTATAATAATTATTATATATATTAATATATATTTCATAAATAAAAATAAATTGATAACTACTGTGTGCTCTCTATTAAGTAGTATTTACTCAATGTAGCATTACTTGATTATCTCGGATATGGAAACTTTATTTAAGAATGCCATATAGAGAATAATAAATTTTTATATCAAATACATAGAAAATATGATTTATAACAAATATTGGCAGATAGTTACTAGTGCTATAAGTACTATAAGCACATGAGTAGAGCTTACGATTTTTCAAGTACAAGAGATGCAAGAAACATTAGGTACACAGTCAGAATAATCAAGCTTGACATGTGCGTGTGTCTCAGGGACTCGACAAGTACAAAGTATCAAGTACAAAGAGTACTACCAAAAAAAATTGTACTAAGTCCAAGTACACAGTAACAAGTACTGTGCTCACTTAAGCTCAGTCCCTGAAAAAGAGCTTGTACTAACCCACTAACTATATGAGAAAATAATAAGTTAATAATTAGTTCATAAATATAACAACATTAAATAATGAGTATATATATCAAATAATGTATATCCATTATATATGAGCTATTAAATACTTTATTTTAATATACTATAGTATAATATATATTTAGGATAAGTGAGTAGTTATTCTGTTTATAATAATTTAGCTTGACCTTAATAATTCTTAACTCACTATTATTATATTATTATACGTCATCTTGTTGTTATCGTTACATCAGTAATCTCTTTCAAACAATCAAATGTTGTTTTATTTTCTATCCTATGGAGGAAAGCGTTGGCGAGTTACTGCAGCATCCTTAACTGTAAATACTTAATCTAGCCTAATATGACATCTTGGTTCCAGCGAATATTTCCGACAATTGCATTGTTTCACAGTTCTGTCTCTCATATTTTTTTCTACTTATCTAAAATATCATATGTAGATTACATCATGTACAGTAGTCCATTACCGCCTGTTATATACTTTTCGATCATAGTGTTTTAGCAAGTCTTTGCTCTTAGCAGGTAGATGCTGATAAGTACATTTACAATAAGATCACTGTGGCTGAGACGACTTTAGGTATCAACAATTGTTAGAATTGAACTATAACGTGCTATTTTTGATATAGACGCGAAAAAAATAGCTTGCGATCAGTCATTTTCGATATATAATAACTGGTATGATAATGACTCCAAGTCTCATTAAACTTTTGTGTTTATCAGTTTTCTTGTTATGCGCATCCAACAAAAGCCTGCCTACAAATTATTGACATAAAGTGTCACAAAAGTTGTTTTGCACGTTATGAGTTTTGTTGATAATTCAAGAGAGTCATTATCAAAATCACTCTGAAAAGTATAGATTTATTATAACAAAAAGGTAGTACTCGCCTGCATCTGCCATACCGGGTTTGCACCCCTTCAAAACTCATCAGAAAAAACCACCTGGGTAGCAGTAGTGAACGAGTCTGCGACGCTTGTTTCTCTGAAAATTCTAGTCCTAAGAGATGAAAGTGAGTTAAGATAAGGCACAAGTACAGCAGAACGCCTATAATACTTCAGCAAAAGTTTTAGCATGATATTTGCTTTATGTTGTTGGGATTTTACTTTTCTAGGTGGTGCAAGCTCTATTACGAACTCTGCTGTCATAACATTGGCGGATAAGAGCAGATCAGCCAATTATTTGATCAGCAGTTTTGCAGTGGATTTTGACAATTTTCAAAATTCTTTGGACATGATCACAGCACTGCACAAGGTCAATATTTTTTTTTGAATAATGTTAGCCACTGGTTCAAACTAAAGCAAAATATTTGGCTATTACGGAAGAGGTAATAATGAAATTTGGTTTTGTTGCCGAACAGTATAATAAAAAAGCTGTTTTTCTTTTTTGATTATTGCTTTCCTTTGACAATTTTTCTAGCCCTTCAACGATTATTATCATATATTTATGAAAAATAGCAATCCCATGATATTTTTGAGTCCAACGGGTTTACAACGTTTAGGGAATTTGGGAATGTATTTTCTTCTTAGGGTGGAGTATGAAAAAGTTTGTCTTTTATTGTGCCAATAGTATTTCGAATTTCCGGAATAATGTTTAGGTAATTAATGACCAAATTAAGCCGATGGCTTAGACAGTGAAAATATAATCTTTTTTTTATATTTTTCCCGCATTTTCTTTTGAACTCCATGTTCTTTCCCTGCCATTGCTGATCAGCCATCATAATCTTGACAAACGCATAGACGCGGATATAAACCTTCTTTTTTTCTAAAAACAAATCAATCCTTTTTGCAATGGTTACTAACCATCCCTTCAAGAACTTCAAACCCCAGAAATTCTTCTCGAACAGTCATTTTTTCAAGATCGAAAAACCTTAATCCTATAGATAATTGTTCATTGCCTGAAAAATCCGCAATTTCATCAGCCAATATGGAGTAGACAAATTTTTTTGCATCTGCGACAATCATTTTTTTTTACGATAATTCCGCACAAATTGATAGTTCATTTTGAATCATCATGTCCTTGAATGTCCTTGAATATGTTCTTTCAATTCCACAACACCACTTTAAATTCGAAGTTTAATCAGGTCTTCAAAGATTCCCTATGCAGGTCTATACCTCTTAAGGGTAAGTCATGGGCTTCCAAAGGAAAATAT
>JABUQX010097269.1:0-20000 GCA_015478945.1 Trachelipus rathkii | reverse complement strand
TCAAGTAGCCATATAGTCTAACTATATATATTTGTATTTATTATACATATATATATTAGTTTATGTATATATTAATTTAATTAATAATCACTTAAAGATTCCTTTTAAATTTTTGATTATGTAGACTATTATTAACTCTCAGGATTTTGTCTGGATTTAACTTTGATTATAATATATTGCATATACTAATTAATAATTTTCAAGATAAATTGGAGTTTATTTCAGGCAGAGATAGAGTGGAGTTTACCTCTAATATATATACTTAGAATAGAGCTAATTTATTCATTGCTTTAGTGATAGCAGCCCTTCTACCGTTTAAGATACTTTCTTGTGAACTTTATTACATTTTGTAATTCTTTAGAAGGGCCAGTACACAACAAGCTGAGGAGAAAGACTTTGTTGTAAAGTGCAAAAAATAATAGACTATTAAAAAATAAAGACTATTAATTACTGCGTGTAGGAAGTTTTGTTCTATTGATAATTTGACACTCGTCCAGTTTTGTGCAGTGACAAATTTTTGGTTAGTGTGCCCAGTGCTAAAACTATTAATGAGGAAGGTAAACATTTTGTTAATTTTTTTAATGGTTATGGTAACATTATATGTATTTTTTTACTATTTATTTTATTTATAAAAATTCTCAACGATAACCTGAACCAAATTATTATATATTATAAATTTAGTATTTTGCATTTTGTCATTACGCAGCTTGCAGTTATTTGTTTTTTGATTCCAATTTTTTATTTTACATTTTTGCATTCCAATTTTATATTTTACAGTTTCAAGTTATTTTTATTTTTAGTTATTTAAATTTATATATTAATTTAAATTTAAATTTAAAAGCAAGTGTGACTAAGTGGCTAAACGTCTTTCTTTTCTTTTGCGCTCGCTTATCACGACACCATCTCACAAAATAGAGACTGGTGATGAGAAAAAGAAGGATGTAGCCCAAGGAGGTGTCAGCTCGATGGGATTGTTGACCATGTTACAAACCTCCCTAGCCTGTGAAGCAGAAGGGCTGGATCTTGACCTCGTAACGGCCAGTGTCGTAGGGTTGGCTCATGCGTTGCAAATGAGGGAAAATAGCTCGGGTATACGGCAGGAAGCAGAAACGCATAAGTTTAATACTAACATGAAGCAAATTGCAGAAATGAAGATAGAAAACTTGAAGCAGCCAAAAAGAAGGAGGCTCAGAAGAGCAAGCCTAATGTTAGGTATGAGTTAAAATGTCGAATTGATACTTCTGAGGAATCCGAGATTAGCGCTTTCAGAAGTGGGACTGAAGGTGACACCGAAAGTAGTGTGGTGGAACGAAAGAAAAAGAAAAGAAATATGAGGAAAAGGGCCACAAGGAAATATATTGTGGATGAGAGCTCTGGCTCTGAAATTGATTCAGAAGTAGAAAGTGAGTTAGATAAGGTGGTAAGTTATGGTTGAAGAGATTAATTGAGCTAGAAAAGTCCGGAATGGAGTCGGGTTTGGCTGTTAACAGGGTATTAATCATTTTGGCCGGAGAACTTCTTGAAGTGTTAAGAACATTTAGCAGGGCGAGTGTGAAAGCTGTCAAGCCCCTTAAATATGGGATAGAGAAAGTGCAAACTTTTGACGCTTTCATTGAAGATTACGAAAGGTATGCCAGGGAGCAACTAGGAAGTGATAAGAATCGATGGGCGGTGGATTTGAGAAATATTTTGGAGGATTCGCCGTTGCGGACATATTACAGTATATATAGGTCAAAAATGAGTTATAATACAATAGTCACAAGATTGAGGAGCTGTTGTAAGGAGGAGAAGGAGAGTGAAATATTAGATTTACAAAGAGAGTTTTGGAAAATAGAATTAAAAAAGGATGAAAAGTTTCCTGAATTTACCCTTAGACTGCAGACAACATATGAAGCAGCCACAGCCGAAGAGCAGAGAGATGTGGAAGTATTGAAAAAACAGTTTGTAAAATGCTTACCAAAAAAATGGCAAGAAGATTTAAAGTTCGAATGGGAAGTGAGAAAGAAAGTGCCAGAACAAGATGGAAATATATTGTGACTTATTATAGAATATATAATTATTATATATATATATATAATATATATATTAAATAGTATTGATTATATAATATAGAGAATTATATATATATTATATACTAATTATATATACCTGCAGATGGTGTCTAACAGGTGTCAAATATTAATATAAAGTATATTATGTGGATATACTATTAATATATATATATATATAGGATATATAACTAATTATATATATAGTAAAGAAGTATAATATATTATTAATAAATTTATATATAGTATATATATATAAAATATAGTTTATACATTATATATATATATATATTATAGTAATATATATATTATATATATAATATATACTAATATATATATATATATATATATATATATATATATATATATATATATATATATTATTATGTACATAATATATATATATATAATATATAGATATATATATATATATATATATAATATATATAATAATATATTATAGTAATAATATCTAATATATAATATATATAAAGTAATATATATAGTATATATTAATAGAAATAATATATATAACCTATATAATATAATATACTCAATATACTCATATATATTGCAAATATAATTTACCGATATCTATATATGTATAGCTACTATCCTATATAGCTGCTATAGGGAGAACGGGCTATACTAGTAGTAATTAATATGTATATACTAATTAAATCTATACTATATTATATGCGGACCAAGCTGCCTCATACCATAGTATTCTAAATTTATCATATCATACATTTCGATATATCAGATATTCAATAATTTTAATAAATATTTGAGTAAAAAATGTATAGTATATATAATAAACAATGATACTAATTATTTGAAATTATATATATTATAATATGATATATATAGTATAATATGTATCGCCATTATATTGATATAAATATAAAAAGATAGGTAATATAATATATACTAGTTGTCATATAGTTAATATAAATAAATATAATAAGTAAGTATTGTATATATAATAGTAATAAGATTATATTAATGATAGTAGTAATATTATAGGTCTTAATATTATAATTATGGTATTTTATAGTTATAGGATATACTTGTATAATATATATGATATATATGCAAGCATATATATAATTTATATATATGTTATATATACATATAATATATAGTATATATAATAGCTATATAATACTTTGTATTTTATATATATATATTATGATTATATATATATATATATTAATATAGTATAATATAGATATATAGACCTAACTTTATTTAGTGAGTTGATAATTCGATGAAGCTGCTCAGTAAAAATAGTATAATATACGAATACATGTCGCAGAGGATATGGTGAATGAGTAAAGAAGTTACCCCGAGCCATGATATCTCGAAACTAAGATAGGTACAAGAAAACTGAGAACATATATGGAATCAGAGTAATGAAAGTTTGTATGAAAAATGATAAATAAAAAATTTTTATTTGTTTTTGTTTTTTGTGTTTTATTTTTACAAAACAACAATAGGTACAAGAAAACTAGCAACAAATTTAAGAATCAGCCTCTTGAGGAAATGAGCTATGCGATGAAAAGTTTTATTGTTTTTAGACCTAAAAGTAACTCCCAAGGTAAACCGCAAAGATGCAAAGAGTCGGGGTCTCTCGGCCTCCGTGGGGAGGGACGACGGGCTAGGACTATTTCCCCCCCTCACGGGGCAGGGTCTCCGGAACTCCCAGCGGAACTCGTATATTAGGTAATGTTTTGAGTCGGTTGTCATCGGGGTTCTCCAGCTCGACTCCTCTCGGGAGTATGCTAAAACGTCCCACCCCTCCTCGATCTCGCCAGTTACGTCCTCGATGGCCCCCTAAACAAAAGTTTCATACCGCTTGATTCCATATATGTTATTCGTTTTCTCTCTTACCTTTATCGTAGTTTTGGAGATAAGAAAAGGAAAAAAGAAAAAGTTACAAGTGTTTTTTTTCCATTTCCAGTACAAAATTTCATTACGCTGATTCATGCATATTATTTGAGAGGTCAGTTTTTCTAGCATGTTAACCTATCTATAGTTTTCGGATGATTATCATGTCGGGTAACTTTCTTTAGTTTGGCCTCGGAGTTACTTATCTGTATAAAATAGGTATGTTGCTAAATATCCAAGTAGATGTGCTTTACTTCGACCTCTCTTAGGAAAGGTTGCATTTTAAGCCTAAAGATATATAACAGAGGCAATAAATTACATCGTATATAAATGACGTTAGGTCCTCGTTAGGTTAGGTTGAAGATATCAGGATTAGTTAGGTTTGAGAGTTAGTTAGGTGAATAGTTAGGTTTAGGCTCTCTCGATAGGGGTTGAGGTGCTAGTCCTATCGTTCGTTAGATTCTCACGTAACTAACCTAACCTAACTTAAGGTTAATTTTACGCTTAACTAACACTAACTCTCATCGGCAAGTAACCAATAAGCCTAATCTAGCGTCACTTAAACTCAACTGTAGAGCGCATTGCTTCTTACCATCTTTAAGGAGTAGTAAGGCCAACACTTGTCGCAGCGGCTCGGCACCTTTTTCGGATAAGGAAGGAATAGACGGTATTACGCCTTCTATCTTAAGGGTATATGTTCTATGATACTACTATCTATGAAAGACTCGAGTTTATTCACTCAGGGCGAAATTTCAGTCTGTTCTAGGAAATTGTATATAGGGCTGTGACAATACCACATGGTACCTTCACCCGAAGATCCGAAGGGTGAAATATTCGTTCGCTACGCCCTTTTTGCCGCCTCTACCTTTTCTGAGTAAAGATTAGGCCTAACGACACCCAATCGAAACCAGGTGGATCACAGGCGAGTGTGATTGGTCGGACCGTACATGTGTCACCCCTAAAGTGGGTGCTGAGTCTGTCAGCTGCGCGGGTCTTAGCTGCAAGGCGCAAATACGTCCTAGAAATAACCATCGTTAGGCTTAACTTAGTGGATATGCATATGAGAATATATGATGAATTTGGTATATGAGTCTGAAGGTCTCTTATTGGATGGACGTAATCTCCTCGGAGACGAGATTTACGTATCCCAGCGTCTCCCCCACCTAAAAATTAAGAATACACGTAAAGAAGTTAAACTTGCGAGGCGAACTAGCTGAAAATACGAGAATCAGGGAAGCTTTTCTGACCACTCGGAGACGCGGGAGTTGGAGTGATTCGAGCAGAGAGATCCAAGAGACCCTTCGGAGGGGCGGGTCACCCTATTATGAAAAGGAAGAAGACAATGCTGGTAATGCAAACAGAAGCGAGAAGAAGGGAGGAGGAAAGAGGAAAGGAGTAAGGAGGAAAGCAAGATGTATGAAGGAGGAGTCTGTAAATAGATTCAGAGTCAGACTATTTGGAGTCAGTACCGTCTCAGTACGTGCTGGGAACGCTGGTAACGTGCGGCTCCAGTTAATAAACAATTCGAGATATATTAAAGCAAAAATTGGCTTGGTGTCTTTATATGTATATCGAGTCTGTAGATTCGAAAATGATGGTTCAGAACCATTCAGGAAAAAAATAAAAAATAATAATAAATAAATAAATAAATAAATCATATACACTTATTCTTTCTTATAGTTACCTTATACATACTTAACAAATACGTTTTTTATCATACTCGCCTCAAAGCAAAATGATAGTATGCGAATTATACCTCTACTGCAGTTTTTGTTAAGACTTGACGTCAAGGAAAGAGTTGCTATATTGGATTCAGGCTCACAGTATTGTTTGATCGGTGAAAAAGGAACGAAAAGATATTTTGAATCCGGAAGTTTTAAGGAAAGCAGTAAGAATAGGGAGCGTAGGAAATCCTTCGCTATGTGCAGAATCTTGCAAAACTGCTATCTTAAAGGTGGCATAGACTTTGGCAGATTCGATTTCATTGGGGTTGGATCTTTAAAGGTGGGTGTGATTTTAGGAATACCTTTCTTGGTAAAGAGTGAGATTAAACTTAATATAACTGAAAAAACTTTCACGCTCCGTGGCGAAACTGGTATTGTGTAAGAACTGTATCCTCGGTTACATTTTATGTAGTAGGAAGAACGACTATTACTGAAGATGGATGGGTTCCAGTTAAGGTATGTTGGAGTTCAAAACATATTAGACCAAGAAGTGGAGGAGAATTAGAAAACCATAGACCGGAGGAGCTATTAATAGATAATAGGGAAGAGAACAGTAAGAGGAAATACAATTATCGATTCAGGTTACTGCCCGGGTTAGTAAAATGGAAGGGGCGAAGTGATTGGTACCGCACATTTGATGGTAAACGATGAGGAGTTGAAAATTTTTGAATCAACATTCTGTACATTGAGCACCTTAGTGCAAGATTTGCCAAAACAAGGAGTAGAATGTTTAGAGATGGAGTAGTCAATAGAAAGGTTGAACAATGAAGTAGAGTTAATAAATGAACTAACAATGTATCAACGCCAGAGACTGTTAGATGCCTTGTGGAAATATCAAGCCGCATTCAGTAAAAATGATGCGGACGTGAGCAAAACAGCGATGACCCCGTTCAAAATCCAATTGCGCGATTATACGCCAATCTACCAACGGGCAAGAAGATTTGACCAAAAGACAACAAATGAGAGAGCTGTGTCTGAGTAACATTGTCGAATTGTGCGCATCAGAGTGGAGTTCACCGGCAGTGCCAATTAAGAAAAAGGACGGCACCTTGAGGCTATGTGTGAACTATCTCAGATTAAATAAAGTAACAGAAGCTGATCGATTTCCCATGGCTAACATTACCGAAACAATATTTGGCTGCCATGGAGCCTATTACTTTACTAGTCTGGATCTTGATATAATCCATTTGATATAATGCTTTTCCACCGTTAGCGGCCACTATGGGTTTAAGTGTTTGAGATTTGGACTCAAAAACGGGCCAGCAGCATTCCAGAGGGAAATGCAACGAATACTTGCCGGGTTCAGTAGAGAAAAAGTAGTAATTTATGTAGATGCCGTTTTACTAATTTCGAAGGGTTTTAATGAACATCTGACCCTTATAGAATGTGTTATTCATAGAGTTTCTGAAGCCAATGCAAAGCTAAAGCTAAGTAAATGTAAGTGGGTTCAAAAGGAGTTGCAACTCTTGGGACATATTATTTGTAGAACCAGGATGAGAAAACTGCCGGAATATGTCGATCAAATTGACAAGTAAGAAAGCCGAAGAACATCGGAGAGTTACGGCGGTACAGGGGGATGATAAATTTCCCACAAAAGTTCATCCGGAACTGTTCGGAAGTAGCAGCTCCTCTTAGCGTATTAACTGGTGGTAGTAGAAGAGACTCAATTGAGTGGACGAATGAGCGTAGTCTGGCATTTGAGGACTGAAGAGGAGAATGAAGGAATCAGAAGAACTGGCATTTCCTGATTTTTCACCGCAGGCAAAGCCATTAGTATTGTTCGTAGACACTAGTAAAATTGGAATGGGCGCTGGCCTTTGCCAGGAGCAGGATAGCGAGAGAAGAGTAATTGCGTATAACTCCCACTCATTTTACGTTTGTGAAAGGAAAGCGTCAGCGATATAGAGAGAACTGCTGGCAATGAGATGGGGAATTAAAAGTTTTCGACCGTTCCAGTTGGGGCAAAATTTCATCCTTTATACCGACCATAGACCGCTAGTGTACTTGGATACGATGAAATTAGTAGATAGTAAGTTGGCTCGAGTTCTGGACGACCTAAGGGAGTACTTTTTTGAGATCCGATATTATCCAGGGAAAGAAAATATATTCGCAGACACTTGGTCCAGGTGTCATTGAGATGTTTGTGAGGAGGATGAGGTTCCTGACCCGAGTGCACTCCCAAAGGGACTTATTCTGATTAAGTTGGTTCCTGGAGGTGCCGATTACCTATTTCAAATTTTGAAAGATGTGTTGGAGAATTGGAGTTCAAAAGAATTGCGAAAAGTATTGCTGGACAAGCTCATATTAGAACGAAATTTTTACAGGATTGAGAAAAGGGAAAAATCCTTAAAATACTTGAGAGCACTAAAAATACCTGGAAGAGAAACAATACCAGAGGTACTGTTGGCTGCTAGTGATAAGTTTAAAGTGAAGATTTGGTTTCACCACGGTACGTGTTACTCGGTAGTTTATATTAGACCGAGAGCAAATTTCGCAGAGAAAAATTTGAAGAATGTCTACTTACTCAATAGTATTATGTTTAGAGAGTAAGGAAAATAACATGTGCATTACATATGGATTAAACCGAGGCATCTTAAAGCATTATCAAATACTTTCACGAAGGTTTCCTCTGATACTTGTTCAGTTTGCGTTCACCTTTTTGCAATGATCACACTTGCATTTTTGAGATTTATTTGAAACTGTAGGATTCTCGTCTATAGATTTATTTGTATTTATTATCACATCATCTGAGAGATTTAAATGCTTTACTATCATGATGTTTTTCTTGTAGATTCAAGTTTTGTATTGTTCGCAAATTATCATTTATGATTCTATGGTTTTCGATTAGAATGGGAGATTGCGTGTGGGTTGATATAAGCATTTGCAGGGTTCGGGAGCGGTATGTTGTAATTTGGAATTTGTTTCTGATTATTTGTCTCAGTTTTTAGTTTAAATGCTCATTGCTTGTTCTGGTGATGGGGGAGTTTTTTTTCTGTATAGTGGTGTTCTACGGTTCTGTTTATGTCATATTTTTCTTTTTTAATTAATATCTGTTATACACTGTATTATTCACTGGGGACTGCATAATTATTTATTAAATATTTTCTATTTCTATTTTTTCAAGGTTTTTCCTCATTTTCATCAACTTTAGTGATTGGATAGAGATTCGGAAGGGAGTGACTTTTGTGAATTAATCAAGTAAAATCGATTGATGATTGTGAGGTTTCAATTCTATTATTTAGTTTCCTGTTTTCTGTTCGAAGATGGGCAAAAGGGCGCAGATGAATAGTATGAATTATTTCCGTAAGGGAGATAAGATGTGAGTTCTGATAAGAAAGTGAGTTTTTTTATTATTTATCAGTTATAAAGGGTCAATGAATGTGTCTGGAGTACTGTTATAGTGGGGGGGCTTGGTTTTACGTTTTGGATTGGGTAGAGTTAAAGGAAAACGGTTATACTGTTCTGGTTTTATTCTTGTAACTTTGCGGGCGATGGTTTGGGTGTTTTTTTTGTTAATAGGTGGGGGTGTGAGGGTAGCTTATCGCGTACTTTATTTAACGTTGGTGTAGAATGGGGTGGTGTGTTTTTGACATGTTTTGTGTTATCAAGTAAGTAATGTTTGATGATTGTGTTCTGCAATCTCTATGTCTTCAGTAGATGTTTTTGTGCTTTAATTATTTAAAGGTGGTTGGTCATCTGGGTATTTATTTGTTGTTTTATTTTGAGGAGTGTAGTTTGATACCTAAACATATTGTGTGAAAATGTAAAAAAAGAAAAAAGAAAAAAAAAAATACTAAAGAAATTAAGAAAAATGTTTATCTAAGAGACATTTCACGATACTAAATAATGGACGGCAAGAGGATTTGTTAATTGGAAGAGATATTTTAGGATGTTCTGTGGGTTTATATATGGATGAGAAGAAAGATTGCAGAGATGGGAAAAATAGTAATGGTTTGTTTTAAGAGAAAGTCAACCCGGTAGGTAGGTTTGGAGAATGGTTATATTTGATTTGGTGTAGTAATTTTGTGTTGATTTATTTTTGTACGTTTTTTTTGTATTAATTTTGTAATAATCTGTACTTGAATAGTTGTGAAGAGAGTAGTATTGAACAGTATTGTTTAGAGAATCTTTAATTTGAGGGAGGAGGTTTGGGGATAAGAGGTTGGGATATTATCGTTTATATATTAGTATATAATATAGTATTTATAGTATATTTATATAGTATATTATATAGTTATTAGTTATGTTATTATAGTTGGTAGATTGTTATATAATTGTAATTTAGATATTATGATAGAAATGTGAAAAGATTATTTAGAGGGAGAGGTAAAGGTGTGAAAGTAAGGAAAGAGTGATATTATAACGGAGAGGATCGGTGGTCATCTAGATGAAAGAGAGGATGAAAGTATAACTAGGGAAAGTTACGGAAATCAAAGGGAGAGATTTGGAAAGTTCAAAGTGTTATGTTGATTGACTGATGATGTAAAATGAGGGTTGAGAGAGGAGGAGGAGAGTAGTTGAAAAATATGAAGGGATTGTTGTGGGTAGAGTAAAGTAATATAGGTATCTATTAATAGTTATGTATACTGTCTTCATATGTAGTTCTAGTAGTATATATATATTAATATAATGTATATTATTTATTATAATATATATATGATAAAAATCGTGATACAGTATAGTATTATATATAGTATTGATAGAGATGAGTTATTCTAGGGGTCATTGGTGGTGTTAATAAATGTAAGTTAAAGTTGTGATATTGTAGTTTAGGGGATTGTGAGGGAGAGTGGCAGTGGTTGAGGATAAAGGGGATATTGGATTATGATTTGGTGCAAGAACAATGGGTTGAGACGTCATGACTATTGAAGTGAATGAGTGTCAGTAATGTGGAGCGTGAGAATAAGATGATTAATAGAAAGAAGGACTAGTATAGTAGGTACGGATACAATAAGAGAACTTGGGGAAAATAGCGAAGGAAGAGAGAAGTGACAAAATAGGAGATATTGAGTTCGGATCTTGAAGGGAAATAGAACAATAGAGTAAGAAAGAGAAGGAGCATACAAAGGATGGGCGGAGCAATGCATGTTGAGTGCTGTGCTATTTAACAGTTAAATTGATTTGGATAATGACAAGTCGATATACTAATCAGATATAATGGTTATCATATTAACCCTGATAGTTATCTATATAAGGGTATGAGAAAATCATAAATAGTAAGATAGTGATCATAGTATATCGAAAAAGTAGATCTATTGATAGACGATACAGCCGTTCATGGATCGGAAAGAATAAGTGTAATGAGATTAACAGATGATGTCAATTGTATTTAAAGGAGGATTAGTTTTGAGAAGAATGAAGTATAGATCGTTTATACTATAGTAAGCTGAATGGTAGAGTATCAGATGATGTAGTAGTAATGTTGATTTATTAAATTTAATAGGATAGATAACGGAGATAAGTTGAATGTTGCTTTATAGTGATGTTATTTTTTTATATGTTTTAATTGTGTTTTATTATTTAATTTTTTTCTTTATTTTTATTTTTGTATACATAATTTTTTTTTGGTAATTGAAGTGGTGTGGTATTTGCAAATGAGACGCTGTGGGGGAAAGATGGGTGGGGGTGATAAAGTCTTTCGAAGTTGAATCTGCTTCTGTGATAGAGTGGCTAGATGTAGTCTTTTGCGGTAGTTTGGGTTGTGCTCGGTATAGATTTTTCTTATTTTTATTCCCCTTTTTATAGTGGGGGTGTGCCCGAATTATAATAGTGAGGCAATCGACAGTTTTCTTAAAAAAAAGATGAATTATTATTATCTTGTAATGTTTTTAAATGTCGCTGTAACCCAGAAAACGTAACCATACTGTTCGTTGAATTTATACGAAAAGAAGTGTGATCTTAACGATAAGTCGTCGCAAATTACGTATTTGAAGGTACAATTAATTTCTTATCAACCACAGCGTATATTTTCTCTGAGTTTTAAAAGGTATTATTACAATTTTTTCATATTCAACTTTATAGGAGAGTGTTTATTTATTTAATATATTTATATCAATTTTGAAGATTAAGTAAAGAATTATAATTTATTTATTTAGAAATTAGTATATAGTATTAGTATATAATATTGATTATTAATTATTTAATATTAGAGTATTATTAATCGCAGACTAAGTATAATCTGTCGTATTAATGAGGCTCGTCTAAGATACGTTCATTGGCATATTTATCTTCAATGACCGCAAATGGTCTTCAACGAACTGTGCAAGTGGTGATTTAATGATATGCATCAATATATTTCTCAGCTTGGTAGGATATGATCTGACTTTTGGAATAATCGAAATAGGTTGTTAGGATATAGTTAAGAGGTGTAGGTGTGGGAGCAGCTAATTGCTTCTTTCATATATGAGTCTGTGACTATTCCGTTTGGCGCGGTTTGAGGGAAGTTTTTGAGAAGAGTAGCATATAGTATTATGTATCATTTATATTTTATATGATTCACCTTACTATTTTGTATTCATGTTTCTCTGCTATGGTACAGTTATCTCTTAATGTTTATTTTATTTTATTTATTTTTAATATATAAATTCTTTATATCATATATATCTTTGATTATTATACGGCAAAATATGTCGTAATAGTGATATTGTACATATATACTAGTCGTACGGATTGAGGTTTTATGACTATAAGTCTTATTAATTATGTATGCTGGATTGTCGAATAGTTTTACTGATCATATATATTCACTAATATATAGATTATTATTTATTATCTGATATTCATGCGGTTTCGTATAAATATTCCATATATTATTAGTTTAAGATAAAATTTATACTATAAAATTACTATTATATTATATTATATATATATTATTTTTAATCGTTTGCCGTATATTTTAAGAAATATATTAAACAATTAAAAATAATAATATATATTAATTATCTAATATAAATATAATTTAATATAAATAGTTAATTATTTTTTATTTAATATTTTTCGTTACTCGTTCATTAGTATTTTTATTAGTATTTGTATGTAAAAATGTTTTAATATATTTAGTTTAATTGTGTTTACAACTTTTTCTAAATCTCGTTGACAGAAAGGAACAAAACGATTTCAAGGCCTGTATACGCAGTTCTTAATTGCTAAGATTGATGAAGAGGTTTTAGAGCTTAGTCTAATTTGTTACTTTGGTGATATTTTATTTATTTATTTTTTTTTGGCAATGTTGTTCACAACCGGTGCAGTTTTACTATATCAACCAGTAAATGTAACACTGAAAGGTTGAGTATTGGTTTTCCTAAAGCATTCCGGGAAGTAAAATTCTTTAAGAAATTAGACATTTTTAATTTAGGTCCAACTATCTGAGGTATATAATTTGGTTACACTTTAAATAGTAATAATATTATTTGGAAAATATTTATTTGAAATGGCCTTGACGTCAGGGACAGTAGCAAAATTTTAACATTTCGTTTCTTATTGTCCATAATTGAAAAACCCTTTCACTGTTCTTGTAATACTTTAATCATTTTATAACATTTAAAATTTAGATGAATGAATAGCACGAATGACATAATAATATAATCAGCAGTAAGATATTTGGTTTATGTGTATTAATTATATTAGGAAAGACTACTATTCCTTAATTATTTTTATTTGAATTATTTTTTCAATGTTACGTGTTTATGAGTATTTCTTGGAGATTATCTTCTGAGATAAGAGTATCATTTTTTAGACCAAAGATTTTTTCAATTGTACGCTGAGTGTCGTGGTTATCAGTGTAAAGAAGAGAATTTTACAAAGTATTATTCGATAGTTACAGATGATTGCATTTTTATAGCAATTTAGTTTATTATTTCATTCTTATATTTTCATATATATCTATCTTGTTATATATTATATATTATATTATATAGTTAATATTTTATATTATATATTATTTATTTTATATTCAATTAATTTTTAGTTTATTATTATTTAACATTATTTATTATAACTACTATATGTTATATTAAATTTTCAAAATTATTCTTTTTCAATAGGGTTTCTGTGCTAGGGGGTATTGTCTTATTATGAATCTTTGTTTGTTAATGAGTAGTCCGTAATTTAGAAAAAAAAAATAGAATAAATAAATTTTAGATATACCCATGAGAGGGATAAAGTCAGCACGTTGTGATTCGAGTAAGAGGTAGTTAGTACTCATGAACCAATATTATGTATTATAATTATTTTGATATTAAAGGATAGTTTTAATGGAATATTTATTGATTTGATAATGTAAAAGTTAGGCAATTTAATGAGGTACTAATACAGTATATTGTTATAACAATTTTTTCCTCCTAGTGTTCAATAAATAATAAATAATAAATAATAAATTGATTAAACTAGATGTTAATACATTTTTACTTGTATATATGTCAGCCAATATTTGTTTGGAACATTTTTAATCTTATGCTCTAACTTTTCTTCTCTGTTGGTATATTTGGTATGCGGATGTTTTAAATTGGGAAGTAAGAATGTTAACGGCGGTTCTCTCACGCGTGGTGTGTTTTAATAAGATATTTTTAATTTTAAGTTTGTATTAAATTTGTATTTATAATTTAATTAGCTCGATTTAATAGGCCCTGACTTTTTTTTTTTCAGGCTTGGCACACCGGTTTTTTTAACATTATAACTTTGATCTTCAGTGGTATGGTTATACTTGTTTTATCAAGTAGGGTTATACTTGTTTTTTTCTGATGTGTTGCCTATTATCCTTATTCAATTTGGCGCCCAAATTTTTTTGCTGGTATCATACTATTCGACCACGACAATCTCAACATAACAAAACACATTAGGGGTGTGGATTATATATAGTAATACTATTATTATCTAGTATAATATGATAGGTAATATATATTATTTATTATTATTATTATACAATAAAATTTTATATATATAGTTATATTATATAAAATAATTTTGGATATATTAATACATGATAGAGTATTCATGTCTATTAGGGTAGTGTTGTTTTTCATAGGTATATGTATTAATATATTATATTAATAAGGATCCAGATATGCAAGGTTCATAAAGAGTTAGGTATGAATATCTTGATACTCTTTAATACTTTTTTATATTATATTATTTTATATTTTAGGGATGATTGGTTAAATTAATTGACACTTAATATTTATTAATTAGTGAATATATCATAAAATTTCTAGTTTTTAATTAAATATAATATGATATTCAAGCCTTATGATGGGAAGACGATATAATGAGCATAATTGTTTAAGATCCTCAAGGTTGTAGTCAGGGTTTGAATAGATTTATGGTATATCTACCCCGTAATTTTGAGCAAAACCCTTTATACCGGTTGCAGCTATTTGGGTGGTAAGAGGGGTCGTGATACTAGGATGCTATTAATCTTGCTCAATTAATTTATATTAAGTCGTAGTGTGGGGGGGATCAAAGAAGTGGTAGATCTGAATTTCGCAGTGGAAAAATACTCGTAAGAGCAGATACATATGCTTTAAATGCTAATTTTAAGGTTAAGGATATATTCAGAGAGATAATGTAGAAAAGAAGGCTTGGGATGGAGTGCTTGTGTTCTCGTCTTTCTGAGTTAAGAGTGACGGGGGATTTTTTTTTGAAGGAAGTATTAGGGTTGTGTGTGCAGGGAATATTGAAGAGGGGTTTTTGAGATCGATTCAGTTATATTATATCAAAGCTAATGTTTTATTCAATTATATTATTTTGTTTATGTGATTATATAATATATATCTTGTCATATTTATTATTACTTGCGCCATATTTTTATTTTTTATTACCTTTTTTAAGCTGTAATGTTATTGTTGGTAAAATTCTCCAACATAAATTATAGATTTATTATCTATTTTATTTAATTTGGAACACTTCGACAGATATAATGTGTGGAGGTAGTGATTACTATGTTATTTTTATTATTATAATTAAATATTCTGAAGTCGAAATCCGTTGTGAAGGATAAATAGTCATTATAGAATATGGTCTTGTAATTGTTGAGATAGTGTTGGCGTGTAAAACGGAAATGTGTCTCGTAGATTTTTAATTTTATCTTGTGAGTGAATTTGGTGTAGATAGGATTACGACTAATTTAATAAAGATGAATGATAAGTTTGAATGGAATAAAGGGTATTTTTGATAAATTAAGAAGAAAAAGAATTGAAGGCTTCAGAAATAATCTACTTCAGAGTGCTGCATTGATCTTAATATAAGCTTTCTGTGATGATTAATTTGGGATAGAGAATGGAAGGAGTGCTCTGATGTCATTGTAGGGTTTTATTTGCAAAGGACCAAGCCTAGGGAAGATTACCGCTCTGGGTGTTGAAAAAAAATTATAGGGAATATAATATAGAAAATAACGATCATTAGGTTAATATGAATTGTTGATTTAATTTTTTTTATACTTGCGGATATCACTGTCTATGGGGAGGTTAATAGAATTAGCGTTGGTGGGAACTAGTGAGTGTCTAGGTATGATAGCCACGTATGTTAGAAGGAATGATTTATGAGTGCGTATGGCTTCAGGAACCGACTATGGAAAGATGATTTTTCTTAAGGAGCCACGAAGGAAATATTAGTCGGATCACAAATTTTCTTCAAGTGGGAATTGAGATCGTGGTATGGAGTAGGGTATGGTGAAGGGAGGGAAATTGTTTTTGATGAGAAAAAGTTATAAGTGATAATGATTAAGGTGAGTTGTAGGTGAGAGTTATTGTGAGATGTAAATTGTGGAGTAAGTAAAAGTATACTGAGGTACTTTTCATACTGATCTTTTATGTTTATTCTGTTAGAATGACATATTGTATGATTTGCTGATATATTTATGGAATAGGTTTGGGAATGAGAATGATTCTCGCGTACCTTGAAAGTCCCAAATGTCTTTTAATTCGGAATATATTTGCATTTTAATTTACTTTTATTCGAGACATATCCACAATGGATAGGGCTTCGGTATTAAGTGAGATTCTAGAGATGCCTGTAGAGATGTCGGATCTCGTTGCCATCAGTTTGGGGAAGTGTCTTGTTTGACATTGATTATTGCGGAGATTGGATGCGTATGTAAGGACTTAACTGATGAGTTAGTTGTATTTCGGCAGTTGATCATGGCTTTATATGAGATCCATAAATTGATTCGGCGATAGAAGGCTATGTTCTTGTAATCTAAAATCAGTGTGGTTTATTTTTGAGTAATTGCAGTTTTTACTGTAAAGTTGTTGTTGTAATGATGTGTCTGAGGGAAATATGAAAAGAATTACTGTTATTATTATTAATTAGAATATTAATTATAGGAATATTTAATTATGATATTAGTTTTTCTTAATGTAGTATTGATTACTGATTATGGATTATATTATTGAATATTTTATTAGTTTATTATTTTTATTATTATATTTATATATATAGTATTATTATATAATTAATATTATTATATTATTATTATTTAATTATTATTTATTATTGAGATTAGTATTGAGGTATAATGATTAGTTACTTTTTTCAGTATTATGTTGTATTAATTATTATACATATTTATTATCATTATATTAATATTATTAATAATTATATTATATCATTATGAGTTATTGATTCTATTTAATTATACCAATATTATTGTATATTTTATGTATTCATGGTTTGTGAATTTAACTTTAATTTTAGGGGCAATTGATTTTGTTTTGATGTAATTCTGTATTATGATGTATTTCTTCTATTTATAAAATTTTTATAATATATTTATATCTATTATTTTTTTATATTATAAAAATATTATTATATAATATATAATATTATTATTATTTATACACACATCTTTTATCTTTATATTATTTATATATTATATATTATTTATTATTTTAGTATACATATTATTTTTAATTATATTTATTATTATTATATTTATTAATTATTTATTATTAATTTTTTATTATATTTATTTTTATATTTATTATTATTATTTATTATTTATTATTTAATTATTATATATTATATTATATTATTATTATTTTATTATAATTATTATTATTATTTTATTATTATTATTTTATTATTATTATTTTATTATTATTGTTATTTTATTATTATTTATTTATTATTATTATTACGACAAACAACAAGCTCAATACAGTAAAATAAGGCATTAAATTATTTTTATTATTATTTTATATTATGTTATTAAGATTAACAATATAAATGATTTACGTTAATCAATTATTATATTAATAAAACTTTAATACGATTTTTATTATTATTATTATTAACGGTTATTATTAATATATTTTATTTATTTTATTTTTGTTATTATTATATATTATTATCATTATTATATTATTATGATTATTATTATTGTTTTATTATATTATTATTTTATTATTATTTAATTATTATTATTTATATTATTATTATTATTATTATTATTATTATTATTATTAATTATTATATTATTTGTTATATTATTATCTATTATTATTTTATTATTATTAATTACAACAGATTAACATTAATTATTATGATTATTTTGAATTAATGTTAGTAACACTATTACTTCTACAATATTACAACTACTACTACTACGCCCATTATCTTTTATTAATATTTTATTATTATTATTATTATTATTATTATTATTATTATTATTATTATTATTATTATTATTATTATTATTTTTATTATTATTATTATTATTATTGAATACTTATATAATTATTATTATTATTATTAATTAATTATTATTATTATCTATTACTTATTATTATCATATATTATTATTATTATTATTAATTATTATTATTTATTATTATTATTATTATTAATTATTATTATTATTTTATTATTATTATATTGCCGCTTTTATTATTATTATATTATTATTATTATTATTAATTATTTATATTATTATTATTATTATTATTATTATTATTATTATATTATTATTATTATTATTTTAATTATTATTATTATTATTATTATTATTATTATAGTACGCCAGCAAGTCTCGTTCTTTCGATGTTCGATTTAAAAGGCTCAATCCTTTCTCTTTGGAATTTAGAGAATTTAAGTCATCAAACTAGTCCCCCAATCGCAACCCTGTTTCCATGGTGATTTCTTTCGGCCACGCCCACTTTCCATTTTCTAAATATGCTAATTGCAATTGAATTTTCTCAGCTTCTATGATCTTTATCATCTTTCGTTAGCCAATTCCTGCAAAATTATTGCCAATTGTATTTTTAGTTCTAGAGACCAATTTTAAAGCTCCACGTCAAAATTTTTGCAAATAGAATTCATAGTTCACTCCGAATGTTATGTACTTTTGTGGCAACTCTTTTTTGTATATGCCTGTTGATCAATCCACTGTTTGCTGGTACCAGAATATATGACTTTCTAGGCAATTAAGTAAGGCATATTTTTGGCAAACCCTGTTGTTGACGCCTAGCAGCTCACCTTCACCAGCTGCGGTAGTGCCAACTCCACATCGTCAGATACCGTACTGTAAAGATGCGAAAACCTTCCGATTGATCATATTCTCTTCCCCCCATTAGAGCACTAGCATATCGTAAGCTCGCTTACCTCTTGATGTACAACCAGCAACTCTAGTTTTATTCATCAGGAACAAAGACAACAAAGGTGGCAGTTTACATTGACAGCTTTTGCTTCCCTAAATGCTCGCTCAGCTTCCACTCCCCAGCAAATCTTCTTCGTGGAAGCGGGTTTGCCCTTCAACATTTTCGTTAGAGGTTGCAGTAATTCAGCAGCCCCGACTATGTTAATTCGGCAGAAGTTATATAGACCGAGAAATGCCCTAAGTTGTTTGATAGTTGTTGGTTTGCAACATTCACTACTGCATCGACCTTCTCTTGGCTAGGGCGAACTACCTTCTCGCTAATGTTGAAACCAAGAAAGTCTATGTTTTCGACGGCCAGCAAGCATTTCTTGCGGATATAAATTTCTTCATATTATTCAACTTTCCTAAAAAACCTTCTCAGCAACATTGCACATGCCTTCAAGAGTCGGAACTGGGCGATTAGTATGTCATCTAAGAAAACAAAAAACATTCCTTAAATCTCAAGCAAGTCGACATGAGGCGCTGAAGGCACTAGACGAGCATTTGTGTTCCTGTATTAAATAGTTGAAACTATAGTTACCGACAGGACAAGTAATAGATTGAAATATCTTCTTTGTTTGCCCTTGCCTGAATGGCAACGTTTAGTAAGCTTGCCTGAGATACGAGTCTGAGTAGGAAACTTGCCAATGTTGCAATTGCAGATGATCATCACCTAATTTTAGGCAGAGTAAAATTGTCAGAGGTTGATTT
>JABUQX010097268.1:25000-52480 GCA_015478945.1 Trachelipus rathkii | reverse complement strand
ACTGGAACTTCGTAATACCGATAGCGCAGACTGAAAATCTGAAGGAGACGGTGATGTTTTCCTTCACAAGCGTCTATAAGTCAGGAGCAATCAAGCAAATAAAGAAAGGATTGTTTATTCCCAACGATATTGGCAATTTCACAGGTACGGTATTTACAATAAGGGAAAAGTAGAAATATTAAAATATCTCTGGAAAGCAGATTCAAAATATATATTTTCCTGCTCAGGAAGGCAAAGGTTGGGAAAGATATTTTCATTAATTGCGTTAGCTTTACTCTGATAAAAACGGTTGGGGTTTTATTGCTCAAAGTGTGTTTTATTGATTTTGGAAGCAAAAGAAAGAAAAAAAGTTAAAGGAAACACAAGGAATTGGGGTTTGTTCGAGAGCATATTCAAACTTAATAGAAAGCCATTGATCTTTCAAAAATACGAGTCAATAAATATCACAAAGAACGGTAGAAAAGAATTTTTCTGTAGAAAAGCAGCGCTAAAGGAAAAATCGAGAGCATCGGCAAACAGATTAAGATGAAAAAAGGAGGCCGAAGACAGTAGAACAGCGCTAATTCCAATTTGTTTGAAAACATTCGATTTTGTAGTAGCAAATATAAGTTACGTGGGAAATCATGACTTCAGGTCGAATCGAACTCACTTGGCCTGTGGAAAACGATGGGAATTTTTCGAAGGTCTTTTAAGATTCGTGCTAATGCTGGAGACCAATGTTCTTTCAGAATTATGTTAAAAACTAGTAGCTTAAAAAAATGCGTATGTATACCAGTTCCACAGTTCAAATGCTCTAATTCAGTCATTCTGCGCATGCATCTCAATCAACGTAAAATTGTGCAAAACAAAATAAAAGTAAATTTTTTACTGTTAGCCTAGAAGACGACCGAATGTGTCCCAGAAGGAAAATTTCGTGTATGTGCCATTACGTTTAATATTTGATATTCTTAACCGTCAAAGAAGATCTTTTGTGTTTCGTCTCAGAAATGATTTGACGGGAAATAAGTCTTTGCAAAATTATGAAGAAAATAACTGAACTTGCGTTATTGGATATGAAATAATCTAAGAGAACAGGGGTATGACGGTAGTAGTGATGGGAGGAAGTCAGAGACCACTTTTGGAATACAGGCGTAGCGTGTCCTTATCAGCGTAGGCTGATAAGGACACGTGTTTTTGAGTAAGTTAATTGATTTTCATGTATTTCGTAATTATTTTTTTATTACGCGCGCTTGCGCATGCGCATACACATACACATTATTATTATGTATTATTATATTATTATTATTATTACGTCGAAAAAAAAAAAAATTGAATTCCTTCTACGAAGGATTCAATTTTTGAGCCGACTCCGACTCCGACTCCTGCCCCGCTTCGCCTCGCATCGCACCGCACCGCACCGCACCGGACCACACCGCTCCGACTCGGTTCAGTTCTGAAGTTTTTTTTAATGTGTATTATTTTATTATTATATTATTATTATTATATTATTATTATTATTTTATTTATTATTATTTTATTATTATTATTATATTATTATAGTATTTATTATTATTATTATTATGAAATGATTTTTAGGCTCCGGCTCCGGCTCAGCCTATGGCTCCAATATATATTTACATAGGTTAGAGTTATCGTATCAGGCCTAAAATTTGGAGGGGGGTATAGATGGACGTAACCTCGTCGTACTCGATGGTACGCCCGTGGTCCCCGAGGGGAGACCCCACCCCTTAAAAAAATCGAAGTGTTCGTAAAATCAGTGAAAAATTTGGTGAGAGGATTTCAGAATTGAATTTTCTAGAAAGACTCATGGTATGGAATCTTGATTTTGAGTTGCTCCGGCACCGGGTGCTGAGCCACTGCGGGCGGAGTTAATAAAATTCGCTATACACACAATGTTGGTGTACCTTATAAGGGGTTACGAGACGGTGTAGATCTCGAAATGTATGGTCTATAAGTCCGATTATAGGGTGTCATTGGACCCCCTTGCAGGACGGTCCTGACTGAAAAAAGAGCACAAGAGTGCAAACAGAGGTCGAAGAGGAATGAAGAAGGATAAAAGATGAATAAGGAGGGAAATAATGAAGAAAGAATGAGGAAGAAGGAGTAGGAGTTGACAGTAGCACCGGTGCTGGCTCCGGTGCGGTGGCGATTTATAAATATTTGTGTAATGACTACAATTATTGGTGTCTTGATAATATGTTTATTGGGTCTGTAGATTCGGAAAATAATGGTTCAGAAACCATCAGAAAATAATAAATAAATAAATAAATAATACAATAAATAATAAATAAATAAAAATTCTTATTCTTTTTATGTTTTATAACTTCCAATTTTACGTTTTTACATGCACTAAAGCAGAAATCAGTAAATCAAACCACATCCACCCACGCCTCCATACCAGGTGGTGATCTATTGATCGTATTTCTCATGAATCTACTTATTATTGATCTAATGATAAGGTCAAATTTTTTTTACTAAAAATTGTCATGTTTTACCATACCCTAAATCAGTAAATCAGTAAATCAAGCCACCCAACCTATCCTTCTGTCCAATCATGATCTATTGATCTATTATCTTATTATCATTTTGATCTATGATATAGGTTCACAATTATTTAACTAAATTTGACGTATTACATACCCTAATCAGTAAATCAGTAAATCAAGCACCATCCATCCTCCTGCCCATTCATGATCTATTGATCTAATTGATCTATTGATCTATTGATCTAGTTTGACTATTGATTAAGGTCAAAATTTTACTAAAATTGTTCATGTTTTTACATACCCCTTAAATCAGTAAATCAGTAAATCAACCACCCAACTACCCCTCTGTCCAATCATGAATCTATTGAATCTATTGTTCTATTGCATTTTATTGATCTATTGATTAAGGTCAATTTTTTACTAAAATTGTCTGTTTACCATACCCTAAATCAGTAAATCAGTAAATCAAGCCACCCACCTACCCTCCTGACCACATCCATGATCTATGATCTATTGATCTATTGATCTATTGATCTTATTGATTCAGGTAAATTTTTACTAAAATTGTAAACGTTTTACTGACCCTAAATCAGTAAATCTGTAAATCAAACCGCATCCCGCCACCTCCTGTTTCATTCTTATCTATTGCATCTATTGATTATATGTGATTCAAGTCACATTTGAGTGATCACTATGGATAAAACATAAACATTAAAAACAAAAAGTTTTCACATTAATAAGCTAACATAGGATGTAACATGAACTAAGGAAATAATGTACAACAAATACCTGACACACCTAAAACAAGAATAAACAGTTAACATAACAAGTTCCACATTACACCGGTAAAGTAACATAGCATACAAAAAACATAACCTATTCACACCTTGTCAGGCATGTCTCTAACACATAACATGTTAATTTTACATTAACACGGTAAGATTTAACAGAATAATTATCATAACCTTGTCCGAATATCATACAGACCAGCGAAAGTATGCTAACGTAACAAAAGTTTTTCACATTAATAAGGCCCACATAACATTGCTAGAACTAAGAATATAAATACAACGACAACCGACACATCTAAGCAGAAGAATAAAACTGTTGAACATGAACAATGGTCCAAACTTATCATCAGTAAAAGTAACTAACAAGCTCACAAAAACAAAATCCATTCACACTTTATCAACCATATCTCCAACATGAACAATGTTATTTTACTGTTAACATAGTAATATTAACAAAAAAATTAGCATAACCTTACCTAACCGGCATAATACTTAATGGGTAAAGACAAACAACGTAAAGTTTTACCCTCTGAAAGCTTAAACTTATAGAACATAACATACCTTAACACACAAACAAACAGACGAAATAAACAGCATATCATTACAACCTAGTCAATAAAGCGAACATACGAGGGGGGAAGTAAAACAAGTTATCATTTTTATAACATATTAATTTTCATTGAAAAGAGCGTTATATAATACATAAAAAAACTTTATATAAAGATATTAATTCATCTAATCAGAGAACATAGGATTCCAGTTGGGGTAAGCTCTATATATCTCTCTAAAGATCAAACCCCCTTGAAAGAATTGTAAGTATAAATGCCTCAGAACACTAACATTTTCGGGAATGACGATTCAGCCACGCACTCATTTCTCTAACAAGAGTGAAGATAAACCTTACCAAGCTGATAGTTATTAACGCACTCCTGTATACTGTATTATACGGAAACCATATGTTCGATGTAGCAATATATAGATATACACATAGTGCTATATGTATTAAGTGCCTTCAAGTATTTGTCAACATCGTTTAAGGTGCGAGTTAATTCGTTCTTTATTTTAGCAAGGCGTAATATTGCAGAATGTTTCGAACTGTGAAACCTATACATGTGCGATGGAAGGTCACACAATCGATGGTTTCCATAGTCTGTCATCACAGGTTTTAATACCGTCACATGACGAGAACACAACGTCTATTCTATTATAACCTCTCACACTGTCACTCTCTGATAGATATTTCACTACTCGTCAATCCACCGGGATAACACCACACTTCCTCTATCCAAGCAGTGCGATGTTCGATAATCTTTGATGAATCGTTCAACAGAGACGATAAAGGTCTATTTTTTGAACCCTCGGCAGGAATACAAGCAATTGTATCTGGTATCCATCCGGTTGACATTAAATTAAAATGACACATCGTTGCGGCAATAACGATGCTCCTCGTGAAGATAATCAACAACAGATGTAGAGATGCGAGGAGATGTCATTCGTACCAGTACAGCGAAAAAATTTCCCCTACTGACGGAAATAGTATGCGTAAACAAACCCTTAAGGTAATGAGATTCTCTGTCTTTCAACCAATCAGAAGAAATTAAACAAGAATACGACGCACGAACGAAACCATAATCAGTTCAAAAGGTATATATTCTCGTTAGGACAACAACAACAAACAACAAAAACAAACAACAACAACAACAACAAACAACACAACAAAACAACAACAACAACATACGTACAAAATAAGTATCTTACCAACGAAAATATGCTAACGTAACATTGTTTTCACATTAATAAAAAGCTACATAGCATGACCAGAACTAAGAATATATTGTACAATGGCAAAACCTGACACACCATACGCAGGAATAAACTACTAACATTAACAAAGTTCCACACTTAACGCCAGTAAAGTAACTAGCATTGCGTACAAACGTAACCTATTCATACTTTTCCCAAGCATTTCTCTAACAATTAACGTAATTTTACATGCACCGTAATATTTTAACAAAAATTATCATAACCCTTGTTATTATCATACAGACCAATGGAATAAACTGTAACATAACAAATTGTTAACCAAACATAACATAAAAATAAGTTCGGTTGAATAAAATATCATAGTAACATTAACAAAGAGTTTACTGATTTAAAGCAGTAAATCAGTAAATCAGTAAATCAACCACCAACCCATCCCCACCCCTCCCTCCATGACCTTTTGATCTATTGATCTATTGATTCATGTCACATTTCGAGTATCATTTCGGATAAACATAACACAAAAATAAGTTCTTTATATACTAACCATCGAATATATGCAAGCTAACAACGTTTTTTACATTAATAAAGCTAACCTATAGCATAGCTGAACTAAGAATATATGTACAAGGACAAACCTAACACACCATACGTACGAATAAACTACTAACATTAACAAACTTCCGCACTTAACAACAGTAAAGTACCTAACACTTCATACAAAACGTAACCTATTCACACTTTTTCAAGCATATCTCTAACATTTCAATGTTAATTTTACATTAACATCGTAATATTTAACAAAAATTTAGCATAAACCAGTCTAATCATCACCTTTTTATTTTCATTTCTTTTAAAAAAAAAAAACTGCAAACCAAAAAAACCCAAAAAAATTTTTATAAAATGCCTAACCCCCCCGGTTAAGGCAAAAAATTTTTTTTTTTACCATTTCATTTTTCGTTAATATTTAACAAAATTCATCATAACCTCGTCTAATATCATAATCCCAAACGCGAATAATTGCAACATAACAAAGTTTTTAACCAAACATAACATAAAAATAACAAAATTTTATCCTGACATAACATAAAAATAAGTTCTTTGAATAAAATATCACAGTAAAGCGTAATAGTTTACTGATTTTAAAGCAGTAAATCAGTAAATCAGTAAATCAAACCACCCCCATCCCTGCAGTGCCCCTACCCATCCCCCGTCTATGATCTAGACTATTGATTCAGGTCATATCGAGTTTAATTTTGGATCAGCAAACAGGTAAAGACGTATTATCTACCAAAATCCCTTAACAAAGTGACCAATCTATCAAAAATACCAGCATCTTGAACTATGAATGGACACTACTTTCATCAAAGTGTCACTCGTCTCGAATATAACAATCATTTTGAACTAGGAATAAACGTAGACATTAGCAAAATTCTCGGGAAAACCTGACATTACTCAACAAAAATAACCTAGGCTCAGTTTCTAACACATCATCGTCTCAGGTAAACACAGTAATAATCTTACAAAACTCATCAATTCTCTAACCAATCAGTGTTAATTTCACCTGCATAGTAATATAACATAACGTACCTAACTTACGAAAAACAGTTTTCATTAACCAAGAGTATCTAAAAGCAACACACACCATCCCGAGAGAAAACCCAAGGGGATGAGCCCATTGATGGGTGTGAATCCTGAGAGGGGGGATCACCCCGAAGGGGTGTAAGGGCATTACCCGCTTATACCCCTTCGGGGTGAGCCCCCCTCTCAGGATTCACACCCTTTCAATGGGCTCATCCCTTGGGTTTTCTCTCGGGAGGTGGGTGTTGCTTTAGATTACTCTTGGTTACTAAACCTATGTTTATTCTAAAGTAGGTTACGTTTTATGTTAAATACATTACTATGACAGGGTGAAATTAACACTGATTTGGTAGAAGAAATGATGAGTTTTGTAAGATATTACATGTTGTTACCTGACGATGATGTTGTTAGAAAACGTGAGGCCTAGGTTAAGTTTGTTGAGTAATGTCAGGTTTGCCTGAGAATTTTTGCTAATGGTCTAGTTTATTCATAGTCCAAATGATGTTATACTCGAGACGAGTTACACTTTGATGAAGATAGTGCCAATCATTAGTTCAAAATCTGGTATCTTTGATAGAGTGGTCACTTTGTTAAGGGATTTTGTTTACTAAAACGTCTTTACCTGTTGCTGATCGAAAATTGATACTCGAAATATGACCTGATCAATTAGGTCAATTAGATCATAGGCGGGTGGATGGGTAGGGACTGCAGGGATGGGTGGTTGATTACTGTTTACTGATTTACTGCTTTAAAATCAGTAAACTATTACGCTTTACTGTGATATTTATTCAAAGAACTTAAAACTTATTTTATGTTATGTTCAGGATAAAATTTTGTTGTTTTTCATCGTTATGTATGGTTAACACTTTGTTATGTTTGCCAATGTATTCGTTTGGGATTATTGATATTTAGACGAGGTTTATGATGAATTTTGTAAAATATTACCGATGTTGATGTAAAAATTTGCTACGTTAGCATTATATTTGTTTTCAGTATGATGCTTAGAACATGCGTTATGCTAAATTTTGTTAAATATTACGATGCTAATGTAAATTAACAATTACATATGTTTAGCAGATATGCTTGAAAAGTGTGAAATAGGTTACGTTTTGTATGAAGTGTTTTGTAGTTTACTGTTGTTAAGTGCGGAAGTTTGTTATGTTAGTAGTTTATTCGTACGTTATGGGTGTTTAGGTTGTGTCGTTGTACATTATATTCTAGTCAGGTTATGTTATTTAGCTTTATTAATGTAAAAAACGTTGTTACGTTAGCCATATATTCTAATGGTTAGTATATAAAGAACTTATTTTTGTGGTATGTTTATCCGAAAATGATACCGAATTGACATGAATAATAGATCAATAGATCAAAAAGGTCATGGAGGGAGGGGTGGGGATGGGTTGGTGGTTTTGATTTACTGATTTACTGATTTACGCTTTAAAATCAGTAACTATTACATTTTACTATGATATTTTATCAAAGAACTTATTTTTTTGTATATTTTGGTTAAAACTTTGTTATGTTACCGTGTATCTTTGTTCTGTATGATAATTAGACAAGTTTATGATAAATTTTTGTTAAATATTACTGTTACACTGTCTCAATGTAAAATTACGTTAACTTGTTAGACGAAATGACCTTTGGGGAAAAGTACTGAATAGGTTACCGGTTTTGACGGCCATGCTCAGTTACTTTACTGGTGTTTAAGTGTGAAACTTTGTTAATGTTAGGTAGTTATTCCTGCGTTATGGATGTGTCAGCGTTTTGCCATTGCTACAATATTTCTTAGTTCTGGTACATGCTATGTTAGCTTTATTAATGTGAACACTTTGCGTATGATATATGTATATAAAGAACTTATTTTTGTACTATGTTATGTTGTTGTTGTTGTTGTATGTTGTTGTTGTATCTAACGAGAATATATACCTTTTGAACTGATATGGTTCGATTCGTGCGTCGTATTTCTTGTTTACTTTCTTCTGATTGGTTGAAAGTAAGAATCTCATTACCTTTAAGGTTGTTTACGCATTCACTATTCCGTCAGGTAGGACATCTTGTCGCCTGTACTGGTACGTATACATTCTCCCCTCGCCATCTCTACATCTGTGTTGATATCTTCACGGGCATCGTATATTCCCAACGATGTGTCATTTATATTTAATCGTTCACCGGATGGATACCCGATACAGTTGCTCTTGTTTCTGCCAGCAAGGTTCAAAAAAACTAGACCTTTCGTCTCTGTGAAGAATCATCAAGATTATCGACATCGCAGCTGCTTGGATAGAGGATAAGTGTGTGTTTCCGGTGGATCAACGAGTAGTGAAATATCTATTAGAGGTGACAGTGTGCGAGGTTATAATAGAATAGACGTTGTGTTCTCGTCAATGCTGATGGTATGAAAACCCTTTGATGTACACAACTAGGTGGAAAACCCATCGATTGTTGACCTTCATGGGTACGTGTATAGGTTTCACAGTTCGAACAACTGAAAATATTACAGCATTGCTTAAAATAAAAAAACGAATTAACATCGCACCTTAACGATGTTGACATACTTGAGGACTAAATACATATAGCACATGGTGTAATCTATGATATTTACACCGAAACATATGGTTTTCCGTATAATACAGTATACAGGAGTGCTTTAATAACTATCAGCTTGGCATAAGTTTACTTCACTCTTGTATGAGAAAATGAGTGCTGCTGAATAATATGCCGAAAAATTGTTTAGTGTTGCTGAAGGCATTTTTACTTACATCCTTTCAAGGGTGTTGAATCTTTAGAAAGATATATAGAGCTTACCCAACTCTGGAATCCTATGTTCTCTGATTAGATGAATTCAATATAGTTTAAAATTAAAGTTTTTTTATGAAATTTCAATATCGGTCCTTTTCAATGAACAATTATATATTATTGAAAATTGAAAACTTGTTTTTACTTCCCTCGTATGTTCGCTTTATTGACTAAGTTGTTAATGATAGGCTGTTAGATTCGTTGGTTGTTGTGTGTTAGTATGTTATGTCAATAGTTAGCTTTACGAGGTAAAACTTTACGTTGTTTGTTCTTTACCCATTAAGTATTATGCTGGTTAGGTAAGGTTTTGCTAAATTTTTTGTTAAATATTACTATTAATGTAAATTAACACTTGTCAGTGGTGATATGTTTGATAAAGTGAATGGATTATGTTTTGTGAGCCGTTGTTAGTACTTTTATGATGAAAGTTTGTACCATTAGTTTTAATTGTTAACAGTTTACTCTTGCTTATAAGATGTGTCAGGGTTTGTCGTTGTATATTATATTTTTAGTTCTAACAATGTTATGTTGGCTTTATTAATGTGAAAACTTGTTACGTTAGCATTACTTTCGCTGGTCTGTATGATAATTACACAAGTTTATGGTAATTTTGTTAAATATTACCGTTTTAATGTAAAATAACATTGTTATGTGTTAGAGACATGCCTGACAAGGTGTTTGAATAGGTACGTTTTGGATGTTAAGCTAGTTACTGTTTACCGGTGTTAAGTGTGGATACTTTGTTAATGTTAATGTTATTCTTGTTTAAGGTGTGTTAGGTTTGGTCATTGTACATTATATTCTAGTTTCATGTTGCACCAGGTTAGCTTTATTAATGTGAAAACTTTTGTTTTTATGTTATGTTTATCCATAGTTGATACTCGAAATGTGACTGAATCATATATCAATAGATCAATAGATCAAGAATGAACAGGAGGGTGGCGGGATGCTGGTTTGATTTACCTGATTTACTGATTTAGGGTATGTAAAACGTTACAATTTTTAGTAAAAATTTGACTTAAACAATAGATAAATAGAACAATAGATCAATAGATCAATGATCAATAGATCACAGAAGAGGGTAGAATTGGTATCTTGATTTACTGATTTACTGATTTGTTGATTTGTAAAACATGACAATTTAAGTAAAAAATTTGACCTTAATCAATAGTTCAATAATCAAATAGATCAATAGATCAATATGTCAATAGATCATGGATTGGACAGGAGGGATAGTGGGTGGCTGATTTACTGATTTACTGATTTGGGTATGTAAAACATGACAATTTAGTAAAAATTTGACCTTAATCAATAGATCAATGATCAATAGATCAATAGATCAATAGATCGAATAGATCAATAGACAAATAGATCAATAGATCTGAATGGACAGGCGGGTAGGTTGGGTGGCTTGATTATTTAATTACTGATTTAGGGTATGTAAAACGTTACAATTTAGTAAAAATTTGACCTAAATCAATTAGCATCAATAGATCAATAAATCAATAGATCAATAGATCATGATTTGGACAGGAGGGTAGGTTGGTGTGGCTTGATTACTGATTTACTGACTGTTTAGGGTATGTAAAACATGGACAATTTTAGTAAAAAATTTGACCTTAAACACGCTTCAATAGATCAATAGATCAATAGATCAATAGATCAATAGATCACAAACTGTACAGGAGGGCGGGTGGATGGTGTTTGATTACTGATTTACTGCTTTAGCTCATATACATTACAAATTGGAAGTTATAACATTAAAAGAATAAGAAATTTTATTATTTATTTATTATTTATTTATTTATTTATTTATTTATTTTTTCTTGCATGGTTCTGAAAACCATTATTTTCGAAAATCTACAGACCCAATATACCATATATAAAGACACCAATATTGTATCATTACACAATATTTAATAAATCGGCACCGCACCGGAGCCAGCACCGGTGCATCTGTCAACTCCTACTCCTCTGAGTCAGATTCTTTCTTATTCTTTCCCTCCTTATTCATCTTTTATCCTCTTTCATCCTTCCTTCGACCTCCTGTTTTTGCAAAACTTTTTTCCTTTGTTTTTTGCTTTCTTTTTTTAATATATTGCTACTATAGGGGTCCTAGACACCCCTATACGACTTATACCATCATATTCGAGATCTACGTCTCGATAACCCTTATAAGGACACAACATGGTTGTTATACGAATTTTTTATTAATCCGCACCGCAGTGGCTCCAGCACCGGAGGGCGGGAGCCAACTCATCAGATTCCCATACCAAGTCTCTAGAAATTCAATTCTGAACCTCTCACCAAATTTCAGCCAATTACGAACACTTCGATTTTTAAGGGGGGGTGGGGTCGGGGGACCCACGGGACGTAACCTCGTCTTACGACGAGGTACGTCACATCAACCCTTCTCCCAAATTTTAGCTGATACGATAACTCTAACCTACTGTAAATATATATTGGAGCCATAGGCTGAGCCGGAGACGGAGCCTAAAAAATCATTTCATAATAATTAATAATAATAATAATAATAAAATAATAATAATAATAATAATAATAATATAAATAATAATATAAGAAAAACTTCAGAGACTAACCAGAGTCGGCGCGGTGCGGTGCGGTCCGGTTGCGGTGCGGTGCGGTGCGATGCGGGACGAAGCGGGCAGGAGTCGGAGTCGGAGTTCGGAGTCGGAGTCGGAGTCGGAGTCGGAAGTCGGAGTCGTCTCAAAAAATTGAATCCTGCTACGAAGGACTTCATTTTTTTTTTTTTTCGAAGTATACATAATAATAATAATAATGTGTATGTGTATTCGCATGCGCGCGCAAGCGCGCGCGTAATAAAAATAATTACGAAATAAACATGAAAAATCAATTAACTTATGCTCAAAACACGTGTCCTTATCACCACGCTGATAAAAGGACACGCTACGCCTGTATTCCAAAAGTGGTCTCTGACTTCCTCCCATCACTACTGACGGTGCAGCAGCAATGAGTGGTGAGTTCAGGGGTGTTCGGAAAGTAATAAAGGAAAAATGTCACAAAGCTATTTATACCACTGCTTTTTGCATTGCTTAAATTTATGCCCCACAGAGGCTTCTAAATTTCAGAATGTTCGAAGTGCAATTGGAATAATATCAAAATGTTGTACCTTTTTTCTTGTAAGTGCTAAGAGGACAAAAGTTCTTGAAGAAAAAATAGAAATTATTCCTAAGAGTAGCAAGAAAAGATTGAAAAAGTTTGCGAAACTCGCTGGTGCAAACGGCATGAATCGGTTTTATTAATTTAAAGAGATGATAAACTCGATAATAGCAGCTTTAGAACAAATAAAATGTGAAGTTGAGATCAGTCAGAAAAAGCTACCCTAATTCTAAAAAATGCTTATACAGCATCTTTTCTGGATTCCTTTTTTTGTTTTAAACAGACTATTAAGTTTAACATACAATCTTTCAAAATGATTGCAAACACACGTTATTGATTTGGTGAGTGCATATAATGAATTGAATCTAGTTAGAACTAAACTTGAAGCCATCAGAGAAAATGCAACATTAGAATTTCAGTAGATTCTTGAAGAATGTGTAAGCGATTCTGAATATGAACTGGGTATTGAAATTGCTGTATCAAGAATTAACAAATTTCAAAAATACAGACCCAACATTCCTACTTCCGACCCACAGACTTACTATCGCACATCCATTTTTATACCATTTTTGTATGATTTAATATCAGCATTAGGAGAGAGGTTTTTAAATCATAAAGAAATTATATATTCCTTGCAATTTGTCATACCGAACAGGTTTAATGTGCCATATGGGAAGATAAAAGATGTAACATTTTACAAGGAAGATCTCGAAAGCCCAATTGAGGATTTAGTAAAAGCTGAATGGGATTTATGGAAGTTGAAATGGCATCACAGGAGGGGATTCACAGCACAGATCGTCCAAAAACAGCAATAGACGAACTAGTTTCTTGATCGAAGTCACAATTTACAAATATTACATCTTGTGCAAATACTTGCAATTTTACCAGTATTTTACTGCTTCAGTAGAAAGAAGCTTTTCAACATTATGTCTTCTGAAAAAATACTTGAAAAATACTATTGGAGATGAAAGACTTACTGCACTTGCCCTCCTCTAAGTACATCGAAATATTGACATAAAAGCTGAAGATGTTAACTCGGATTTTGCTCACTCTCATGCTCGGCGAATAAATTTAACATCAATTAAGATGAATTGTAATTGATAAAATATTCCCATTTTTTCTTAGCAATTTAATATTTGGTCCTCCCAATATATATTATATATAATATATAATTATATATATATATATATATATATATATATATATAATATATATATATATATATAAATATATAATATATATTATATATATTTATATATATATATATATACTATATAATATATATTTATATATATTATATATAATATTATAATATATATATATATATAATATAATATACTATTATATATAATATATATATATATATATATTATAATATATATATAATTATATATATATATGATATATATATATATTATATATAAAGAAAAACCAAACGTTTGTCTGGCCCCCCCGAAAAAAATCCTGGATACGCGAATATATATTATATATTATATTAAATATATAATATATATATATATATATATATATATATATATTAATATTATATATATATATATATATATATATATTAATATATATATACCCTATATATATATATATATATATACTATATTACGTATATATATATATATACTATATATATTGTAGATTTAAACCTCAACCAAAATTGAACCTTAGGGATTAGCAAGAAAATTGCCAGAGAAGAAATATTACCAAAATGCTGCTGACTATGATGGAACGTTGGAATTACCCCATTTTGAAGTTGTTCAAAAAGGTGAAAGAATGATATCAATTAGCTATTGATTATTATTATTATTATTATTATATATTATTATTTTATTATCATGATTATTATATTATTATTATTATTATTATTATTATTATTATTATTATTATTATATTATTATTTATTTTATTATTTTATTATTAGTATTTTATTAATTTTTTAATTGTGTACGACATATCTGATGAGCATAATCTGTAAGTTTCAAGATAATAGGAACCGGGGATCAATATTGATAAGAACCTTACTATAGTATATATATATATATATACTATATATATATATATATATTATATATATATAATATATATATATATATATATATATATCATCGATATACTATATATATAATATATATTATTATATATATATATATTATATTATAATATAGTATATATATATTATACTATATATATATATATACCGCATATATACCGTATAGATACCGTATAAAATGCCGTATATATATATTATATATATAATATTTTATCATATTATATATATATTATATATAATATATATATATATAAGAATATATATATATTATATATATATATATATTATATATATATATATTATATATTTATATATATATTTAATAATATATATAATATATATATACAAAGTATACATTTTGCAAATTTCGTTGAAAAGTCAGGATGGAAATCAATTTGATAAGGATTATGTATATATATAATATATATTATATATTATATATATATATATATTATATATATATATATTATATATAATATATTATTTATATATAATATTATATAATAGTAGTATATATAATATATTATATATAATATATATATATATATTCTTATATATAAATATATAGCTAGATATATATATAGTATATATAATTATTATATATATATAATAATATAAAATATATATATATATATAAAGTATATTATATATATATATATATATATATATATATATATATATATATATTATACATATATATATTATATATATATATATATATATATATATATAGTAGTGAACATGAGTAATGACAATATATTTTGAGGCCAATGGCTGCTTCTGTGCTGCGGTGCTCCTTATTGGTTAGCATTTTTGGTGACATCAGCTTTTCGTCTCACCAGATTGTATATTTTTCCCACTGAGTCAAATTTTGGGATCTATGATCCCAAAATTTCAGGCTGCTACCACCTTTTGTGTTTCGAAACCCTCTTACGCCCAGCCCCTTTTTACTTTCCCCTCTTTTTAGCAAGGTTACGGTTATCGTATTCCATTCAAACTTGCTACCACGCAAGCGGCTGGTGATGACCCCTACTTGGTCCCGAGTTTTTGTCCCGCTACGCCCAATGTGTGATGGGGCTGATCCCCAAAACTTGGAAATACTCTTAGATATATGAAAATTGGTTAGTGGATAGAAGAGACTGGTTGAATTAGAATACTGAGCCTACGTTAATGGCGGATCAAATGAGCCGGAGCCGGCTAGAAAAGAAAAACACAGAGTGTGTAACTGCGGAAAGCAGATGAAGGAGGAATAAAGAAGAAAAAGAAATAGTAGTTGAGGAAGAGAACAGAGCATGGTGCTGAGTTTCCTTATGTGCCGGAGCAAATGAGCCGGAGCCGGAGCCGGAGCCGGAGCCGGAGCCGGAGCCAGAGCCAGTGCCGTAGCCGGTGCCGGCATATAATTCTTGAAATGTTTATAATGGTTCAATTAAGGTGTACTTATATATGTTTTTAAGAATGTAGATTTCGATTTTGAGGGTTTCAGAACCCTCAAACGTACCTGAGGACGCCCACTGAGGTGTTCCGACTAAAAAGCACAGAGTGCATGACAGAATAAGATCAAGGAAAATGGAAGACGGAATAAGAAGAAAAAGGAAAAGAAGTCTCGTAAGACGGCTAAAATGAGTGACTTTAGGTGTCGGTACCGGAACCGGCGCTGTGTTAGTGAACATGTATCTACCACCATAAATTTGGTGATAACATATATGTTTTGAAGGACGTAGATCTCAAATTTGAGGGTTTCAGAACCCTCAAAGGAGTCTTAGGGCCCCCTTCAGAGGGGTTCAAACTAAAAAAAGAAGAAAAGCACAGAGAGCATAACAGAAGAAGATGGAGGAAGAAAATTAAAAGGAATAAGAAGTCTCATATGTCTGAGCAAATGAGTCATTGTATGCAACGATGCCTGAGCCGAAGGTTCAGCTGATTCTGGAGCTGGAGCCAAAACAAAGGGGCAGAGTGCGCAGCGTGGAAGATGGATTATGAGGAAGGAATGAAAAGAAGTCTCATTGTCAGTGCATTCGAACCATTGTTTGACAACGACACCGGTGCTGGTGCCATTGCGGTGCCGGGTTAGTAAAGATACGTTTAATAATACAATACTGGTGTCCATATATATATGTTGATAAAGATGTAGAACATGATACCATAGTTTTTCAGAATTTTCGAGGTTCCTGTAACTCCCAGGAGGGGTGGGGTCCATCCGAAAAGCATGGAATCATAGCATAAAGAAGAATTGCACATAGTAATGTAAGAGAAGGTAGAATGGCGAATGCAGAATGATCAGAATGATTGATTAATTGTAAGAAGGAATAGCTATTGTAATACTATCCATTTGAGATGGGGACCGCGGTCCCAAATCGGGGTTTTAATCATGAAAATGAAACTATAACAGGGGAAATAGCTATTAAATACATAGAACGAATGCTCTATCACCAGCTCTATGTTGCACACACACACACACATATATATAGTATATAATATATAATATATATATATATATATATATATATATATATATTCTGAGCTGGACCAAATACAAAGAGTCAGAAGAGTGCATTCGACTTGTCTATTGTGTGTTATATCAAACCCATGTATAAGATTGCATGCAGAGTTCATATACGGAGAGTCCGACATTTCATTTATAATGAAATATTTTATATTTTACTTATAGAAAACCTGTTTCATTATTAAAGTTTTTGAAAAACATTTTTATTTTTGAAAAACATTTTATGTTCTTGAAAAACATTTTATGTTTTTAAAAAACATTTTATTTTTTTGAAAAACATTTTATGTTTTACTAAAAGTTTCATTTTTTAATGCAAATATGTTTTTTTATTGATCCTAAAGCAGTAGCGCAAGCAGTCCCTTAGGCTCCCTCCCACCCTGCTAAGTGGTTGACTACTTACTACTTTACTTTACAAGTAGTATATAATATGGAATTTGAATTACGCAGTGAAAATAACTTCGTAATTAATAATAATAATCATAAAATAATAAAATAATAATAATAATAATAATAATAATAATAATAATAATAATAATAATAATAATAATAATAATAATAATAATAATAATATAATAAAAAGGTTTTTATAACCTATCAGCAGGATTCAGAGCATAAAAAGGAGTAGGAGCTGCAAAGAAGTGGGATTTGTACTGGGGACAGAATTGTACAGTGCAGAGCTAGAATCAAAACTTATTTTTGTCTTGCATAATGTATGTTACATCAACATTATTTAATGAAGAGTGGTGAGTACGAATACACTGGTCCCAACCATTTATGAGATGTTACATTTTTCAAAGTGGGGTGATATATATATATATATATATATATATATATATATATATATATATATATATATATAATATATATATATATATATATCTATATACTATATATATATATATACATATATATTATAATAATATATATATTATATATTATTATATATATATATAATATATTATTACTAATATATATATATATATATATATATATATATATATATATATATATATATATATATAAGTGTGTGTGTGTGTGTGTGTGTGTCTGTTTGAGCATATGTATACTCTCTACATGAGAACTATTTGTTATAATTATCATACGGGTAGTAGTTACAGTAGATGGGTAGTAATAGTTGAGAATAGTATATAGCATATATTATTATATTTAAATATTTTCTCCTTTAAAGTTTGCTTTAATATTTTGCACACTCCATTTTCTTTTCAAGGTAGAACATCTATATTTTAATTTCATTTTACATAATTTATTATATCCTCGATTTCAATGCTTTGAACAATAACTTTAATATTTAAAATCTCTTTTCCGTTAAACTAAGACAAGCAATTTGTATACTCTATTTTCTTTTCAAACATATACATTTATATTTTTATTCTCTTTTAATATTGCCCGTTTTCTAAATTTTGGTCATTAACTATAATTTTTTTTGTGTGCATCATTTTCTTTTAACCTGGAACAATTATATTTTAACAATTTCTTTTGTAAATCTAACATATATATTATTTTGTTTAAAATTTTATTATTTCATGTTTTATTTTGTTTAAATTTATTATTTATTTAAAAAATATATTTATTTTCAAAAAATCTATTTCACTATGAAATATTTTTATGTTTTACTAAACGAAATTATATTTTTTATTAAAAATATGTACTTTACTGATCCTAAAGCAGTAAAGCAGTAGCGCTAACATTATATCCCTTCCCATTCATCATACCAATCCCTGTCATGCTCTACTTACTTACTACTTTATGTAACATTTGGTCACGTATTATACATGAACATAATAACATAAAAGGCTCTTTACATGAACACATTTAATTTATTAAAAACATTTTATTTTAACTAAAGGCTTATTTTTTTTATCAAAAATATCAATTGATCAAACTCTAGTCAATAACAGACACCTACCCTTCCATATCCCCCGTGACCTATCGATTAAGCGAATAAAGTCACGATCAAATAACTGAAATCATAACTAAGCTTAATTATTTGTACAACGTAACATACAAATATGCTCCATGTATAAAATTATTAAAAACTTTTTATGTTTATACGAAATTTTTATTCTTTTTTATTGAAAATATCAACTGTAAATGATAAAATTCATATTTAAGTATCAAAGCGGCATAAACATTACATAAAAATAAGTTCTTTTGTGTGATCACAACATAAATTTTAGTCTTATTGTTTTATAACATAAAACTAACTTGTCTAACCTATCTTACGTATGAATAAAATCATAACAAATTCATAGCCTAATATCTGTAAATGGATAATATCACCTTACAAAACTTAACCTATTTCCACTTTTCCAGCACATCTCTAACATATCGGTGTTAATTCACATTATCATAGTAACATTTAACAAAACTTTACAAATATTTATCACATTCTAACCTAACTATCACATTGTCCAACAAGTAATTGCTAACATAACAAAGTTTTTAGCATCTGTAAAAATAATATAATATCACGTATACTAAGAACATAATGTACAACAACAAACTTCACTTTCCTTTCGAACCAATAAACTGATTTTCCATCTATATATATATTTTTACGAAGAGACCTTAAAAAGCATGTGACTTTTATTTATTAAGTTCTATTATTTCATAAATTTTACAATAAAAACGATCTAATGTTACCATATTACGGTTCATGCACTATGCCAAATTTCACTAGATTAGAATAAAGTGCTATCACAAACAAGGATGCGATATTATATAACTATATGACATACCAATACCTGACCTAACCTAATAACGTAACTTAGCATAGCAAATCGTATCTTACATATGTACCTATGAATAATTACCAATGTCTCTCAAGTACCCTACAAATCAATAATGTTAGCATAGAATACATTCCTAACGTAACAAAGCAACTTAGCATGTAAAGCTTTAATCGTCATAATATATCAAGACTGAACACTACCAAAATATCTGACAGACTATGCTATGAATAAATGCTAACATTCACAAAGTGGAAAAACCTATCAAAGACACTAACATTTTAAACCATGAATAAGACACTAACATTAGAACTACGAATAATTTCTCAACCTAACCTATCATTATGCAACAAAACTTAATCTACCCCTACTTTTTTTCAATTATATAGTCAAGAACTAACGTAGTAATTTCTAACAAAACCATTAATAAAGTGTCCAACCTATCAAATAAACCATCATTTTGTACTATGAACTGATGCTAACATAGTCAAAGTGTTTAGCCTATCAAATATAACATCATTTTGAACTATGAATAAAGGAGGGCCTTAACAAAATTTTCTACCAAATGTAACATTACTCCGCAAAACCTAACCTAAGCCTACGTTTCTAACATATCATTAGCAACTAACATAGCAATATCTGCCAAAGCTTAACATTTTCTGTCAAAACTAGTACAACCTAACTGAACTACGAATAAATGCTAAAATCAATAAAGTATCCAACCTATCAAAGACATGATATTTTTCCATATACACATTTTTCATTTACGTTAAATAATAAATTTAACTTAAGCAAGTTACGTACTCATGTCAAAGTAGTACATAACTCTGATCATTTCCTTCAAAGATATCTTGTACACCCTAACAAACTATGCCACCTAACAAAACTAGGGTTAATCGAACTCACCAACCAAACTATGGCTTTTTTTTTATTAGCACGTTTTAATTATATGATATTTGCGATACTTTTTAATTTATTTAAAAATATATTTGGATGTGAAGAACAATTTGATTTATATTAAAATGAAATTGAAATAAAATGTTCTCTGCTGCTATCAAAAATTAAATTTTTTCTTTATCATATTCCACTATTGAAAATAAACTTTTTTAAACCTTGCATTATCCCTCCGAAGGATGGGGCCTAACTCCTCCTTCGGAGTAATAATGACCGCTTACAGCCCCCTCGAGTGTGACCCCGAAAATGGAACTTCACACCATTTCAATGGGCGAACCCAAAGGGAACTTCTCGGAGGGAAAAGATGAATTCCTTTAGGATCTTTATTTAAAAGTAAGCTCGAGAAAATTTTATTTAAGTATCCTTAGTGTAAAGATATAATATTTATTACTAAGTATTGATAACTGTTACTTTGATGATGTAGAATAATCTTCGAAGGGAATAACCAGAGTTATGTACTAAGTTGGTAGGAGTACGATAATTTGTCTGAGATAATTTTGTTATTTAACATAAATATGTGTGCGAATATCGCATTAGGGTAATATAGTTGGGTTGGTGAGTTCAATTAATCCTAGTGTTGTTTTTGGGATAGTTTGTTATGATGTTTACAAGACATCTTTGAAGGAAATGGTCAGAGTTATGTTCTACTTTGACATGAGTACGTAACTTTGCTTAAGTTAAATTTGTTATTTAACGTAAATAAAAATGTATATATGAAAATGTAAGCAAGACTATCAAACAACCTTCTTAATTAACTATTTATTTAGTACTACGACACTTCAATGCTATACTTCTTATATATATAGTCTTTTAATAGTGTGAAGCTCCAAAACTCCACACACGCCCCCCTGATCTAAAGATCAATTTTCTCCCCCTAGTAGATTATACCTTAAAAAATTAGTATCTCTCCTTGTTCTTTCACCTTTCGGCTCATAATTACCAACTTCTTCATTGGGTTAATATCCTCATCATAGGAATCAGATTCTTTAGGTCGCTTTTTTTGTTGTGATTTTGAAGTCTTTGCTGCCTTTGACTTTGGAGTTTTTTTAGCCAAATTTCTTTTACGCGTGGCTTTTGGTGCCATCTTTCTCGATTTTTTTTCAGGCTTCTCTTCTTCACTCTCACTCTCGGATTCCACAGACTCTTCTTTTTTAATAACATTTTTAGTAGGTTCCTTCTTTTTTGATTTTGAATTCTTATCCTTTGATGTTGAACTACGGCAACTTGACTTTGGAATATTTTTTCCAATAATATAAGTTCTGAATTAACAACCATCTCTAAGCTTGCTTTCTTCCCCTCAAGTGCCTTATCTTTTCTGGAAAATGGGAAACCTTTAAATTTGTACAAGTTTCTTTTAATTTCCCATGCTTTCCCCGGGCGATTATAAACTAGCCTATGTAGTAATTCCAGGTCTTCAATGGATGTTTTCTGAATCATGGTCCGAATCAATGGTATTTCCTTCAAAGGTGTTCCTTTTCCTTCTGCTACAGCTTTATTCTTGGTTTCTAGAACAACTCTTTTTCTTTTCCTTTTACCTCTCCTTTGAACTAGTTGTTCAAGGAGCCCTTTCTTTTTAGTTTTTTCAGGAGTTAAATCTTCCTCACCCTTTGACTCATCTAAGGACTCATCTTTAGATACTTCCATAGATTCATCATTATTTTCAGATTTTTCTTCAGATTCAATTTTGGTATCATTAGTAGGATCGATAATTGAATCCTCAGCTAATGTATCCATTGCTTCAGACTCCTCTACTGATTCACTATTTATTGAAGCTTCCTCAGAGTCTTCTTTTTCATCATAAACATCACCTTCATCCTCAGATTTTACTTCTGATTTCTCTACAGAACTCTCCTTTTGATAATGATAATATCCCTTATCATTATTTCTAACTAGATCATTATTTATTCCTGATCTATTGCTCAAACATTTGTACTCATTTAATCCAATCAATACTCTTGTTTGTTCGATTAATTTTTCAATTTCTATTTCCTTAATGTCTCTTAATTTCCTTAATTCCTTGCATATATATTCCGGCATTCCATTTATAAACGCATGCTTAATCATTAAATCATCTTAATCCCTATCTGAGTTTTGCAAATTTTTTTAAATCTCCATCATAATACATCTGCTTGATTCTCCTCTCCCGCACTTTTTTTGTTAAAATTAATCTTGAGTAAGACATGAAATGGATCCTCGCGAAAGGCTTTCTAGTTTTCTGCTTTTAACGTTACCCAAGAAGGTTGTAGCGGTGAAGGCTTTTCTTTGGCATCTCATTTAAGTTGAGTATATACTTGTAATTGCCCTTTTCCTTCTAAAAACATAAGGCCAAAATTTTTTCTGCATTTTTAATATTATTCAACATCTTTTATTAGGTTAAACTTTATGATCCACTCATCAATATCTTCTTCTCCATTAAAGTTCTTTACATTTATGAAATGTATTTCCATTTTTTTTTTTTTAATGGCCCGGCTAGCTTGTAAGCAAGACCTATCCAAACAACCTCCTTTAATTTAATTTTTTTTAGTAACTAACGACACTTCAAATGCTAATACTACCTTCTTATTTATTATAAGTCCTTTTAATAGTGTGGAAGCTCCTAAAACTCCACACAGAAAAAATATCGTGTCTTTGATAGGTTAGATACTTTGTTAATTTTAGCAGTTATTCGTAGTTTTGTTAGGCTATTCTAGCTTTGATAGAAAATGTTAAGCTTTGTCAAATATTACATTGTTAACTGCTAATGATATGTTAGAAACGTAGGTTTAGGTTAAGTTTTTAGGGGTAATGTTGGATTGGTAGAGAACTTTTTTAAGGATCGCATTTATTCATAGTTCAAAATGATGTTATATTTGATAGGCTGGACACTTTGACTATGTTACTATCAGTTCATAGTTCAAAATGTTGGTTTCTTTGATAGATTGGACAGTTTGTTAATGCTATTTTTAGATATTACTAAGTTAGTTGCTGATAATGTAATTCAAAAAAGTAGGGGAAGGTTAAGTATTGCTGCATAATGATAGGTTAGGTTGAGAACTTATTCATAGTTCTATTTTTAGTGCCTTAATCATAGTTCCAAATGTTAGTGTCTTGATAGGTTTTATCACTTTGTGAATGTTAGCATTTATTCATAGTTTAGAATGTCAGATATGTTGGTAGTGTTCAGCCATGCTATGTTTATGACGATTAAAGGTTTACATGTTAAGTTAATTTGCTACGTTAGGAATCTAATTTATGTTAACAGTATTGATTTGTAACGTACTTAAGGGACATTGGTAATTATCCACAGGTTCAAATGTTAGATACCATTTGTTATGCTGTTACGTTATTAGGTTAGGTCAGGTATTGGTATGTCATATAGTTATATAATAACGCATCCTTGTTAGTGATAGCACTTTATTCTAATCTAGTGAAATTTGGCAATAGTGCATGTACCGGTAATTTGGTAACATTGAATCGTTTTTAATGTAAAATTTATGAAATAATAGAACAGAAAATAAAAGTCCTCGTAAAATATATATTTAAGTGGAACATCAGTTTATTCGTTCGTAAGGAAAGTTAGGTTTGTTGTTGTACATTATGTTCTTAGTATACGTGATATTATATTAGTTTTACGGATGCTAAATAACTTTGTTATGTTAGTATTTATTTGTTGGACTGTGTAATAGCTAGGTTAGGCTGTGATAAATTTTTGTTAAGTTTTGTTAAATATTACTATGATAATATAAAATTATCACTGATTTGTTTAGAAATGCTGGAAAAGAGGAAATGGGTTAAGTTTTGCAACTATTTACAGATATTAGACTATGAATTTGTTAGGATTTTATTCATACGTTAGATAGGTTAGATATGTTAGTTTTTTGTTATTAAACAATAAGACTAAAATTTATGTTGTGATCATACAAAAGAACTTACTTTTATGTAATGTTTATGCCGCTTTGATACTTAAATGAATTTAATCACTTATTGTTGATATTTTCAATAAAAAAGAATTAAAATTTAGTATAAACATAAAAAGTTTTTAATAATTTTATAAATGGAGCATATTTTTATGTTACGCTGCGCAAATAATTATGCTTAAATAGGACTTTATTCACTTGATCGTGATTTTATTCGCTTAATCAATAGGTCACGGGTGATATGGAAGGGGAAGGTATTTGTGGTTAATTGATTAAATGATATTTTTAATAAAAAGAATAAACTTTTAGTTGAAACATAAAACATTCTTGATAAATAATTTGTTGTGTTCATATAAGGAGCCTATTTTATGTTATGTTCATGTATAATACGTTAACAAATGTAACGTAAAGTAGTAAGTAAATAGAGCATGACAGGGATTGGTATGGTTAATATGAGGGGATATAATGTTCTCTCTACTGCTTTAGGGTCAGTAAAGTACATATATTTTAACTAAAAAAATATTATTTTCTTTAGCAAGATATAAAAATGTTTAATAATGAAATAGATTTTTTGAAAATAAATATACCTTTTAAATAAATAACAACTTTAAACAAAATAAAACTTAGAAATAATAAAATTTTAATCAAAAGAAAATATAAGTTTAAATTTGCAAAGGAAATTGTGAAAATTTAATTGTCCCAGGTTAAAAAAAATGATCTACTCAAAAAAATATTACATTTAATAATCAAAGTTTAGAAAACTGGTAATATGAGAAGAGAATAAAAATGTAAATGTATATGAATAGAATAAGGATAAGGAATGTAATTTTTCTAATGTCCTCATTTTATGGAAAATATAATTTAATAAATATTAAAGTTAATGTTGGAAGCATGAAAAACGAGGATATAATTAATTAAGTGAAAAGAATTAAAATGTAGATGTTTTACCTTAAAAAATGAAGTATTCAAAATATTAAAGTCATTCTTAAAATGAGAAGATATTTAAATATAATAATAATGATATTCGCTATGGAGGACTATGATGACTACTACAACTATTAATACCTATCTACTGTAACTAGTTCCCGTATGATAATTATTAGAAATAGTTATAATGTACAGAGTATACATATGCTCAAACAGACATATATATATATATATATATAATATATATAATATTATAGAAATATATAATTTATAATATATACTAATATAATATTATATATATATATTATTATATATATAAATAATATATTATATATATATATTTATATATATATATATATTATATATATAAAATAAATATATAGGTATACTATATATATATATATTTATATATATATATATATATTATAATATTATATATATATATATATATATAATCCCACATTGAGAAATTTAACATCTTATAGATGGCTGGGACCAGTGTATTCCCACTTGCCACTCCTCATTACATACGGTCGATGTAACATACATTATGCAAGTCAAAAGCAAGTTTTGATTTTGGCGTCGCACTGTAAAACTCTGTCTCCAGTACAAATCCCGCTTCTATGCAGCTCCTACACCTTCTAATGCTCTGAATCCTGCTGATTGGTTATACAAACCTTTTTTCTTCTTCTTCTTCTTCTTTTCTTCTTCTTCTTCTTCTTCTTCTTCTTTTTCTTCTTCTTCTTCTTCTTCTTCTTCTTCTTCTTCTCTTCTTCTTCTTCTTCTTCTTCTCTTCCTTCTTCCTTCTCTTTTCTCTTATCTCTTATAATTATTAATTATTATTATTATTATTATTCCATTATTAATATTATATTATTTATTATTATTATTATTATTAATTATTATTAATTATTATTATTATTATTATTATTATTATTATTATTATTATTATTATTATTACGAAAAGTTATTTTCACAAAATATGTGTTCAAATAGGACTTGAAGCAATAAAGCAGTAAAGCAATAAAGCAGTAGCGCCTAGCAGGGTGGGAGGGGGCCTGAGGGCTGCTTGCGCTATTGCTTTATTGCTTTACTGATTTAGGGTTAATAAAAATGTTGTTTTTTTTACATTAAAAGAAATTTTAAATTAAAAAAAATCAAAACTGTTTTTCAAAAATTTTAATAATGAAAAGATAATTATAATAAAATAAAAAAGTTTTCTAGTACAAAAAAAATGGCGGACTCTTCCGATACGAGTTTCTGATACGAGGTTTCTGCATACATCCTTGTAACATGGGTTTTGGATATAATAACACAATAAGATAATTCGAATGCAATTTTTTTATATATATATATATTATATTTAATATATATATTATATATATATATTATATTATATATTATATATAGATATTATATATATATATATATATATATTATATATTATATATAATATTTATATATAAATATTTATTTATAGGTTTATCTATATTATAATCATTTAAATAAAAATTGTATATTTTATGTAGTTTTACAAATTTATATATATATATATATATATATATTAAGTATTATATAAATAATAAATTATATATATATATATATATTATATATATATATATTAATATTATTATAATATATTATATATTTATATAATATATTATAATATGATATATATATATAATATTATTATACATCTAGAAGCTTACTCCTACAGCATTCATCTATGTATTAAATGGCTTATTACTCTTTATAATTTCATTTTAATTAAGGGCAAAACCCCGCTTTGGGACGCGGTCCCCATCTCAATTTTTTTTTTTTTCCATTCCCTT
>JABUQX010097268.1:5000-20000 GCA_015478945.1 Trachelipus rathkii | reverse complement strand
AATAATTGTTTACTCAAGTTGTTAGAGGGAAGATATATACTGTATTAGGTAAACTTTCACAATCGTGTAACATGAAGGACGTTAAATTGTTGAAAGCAAGTGCATTTAAAAGTGGTAGAGCATGTGTGGATCAAATCTTTACATTAAAATCAAATGATTGAGAAAAGTGAGGGAGAAGAAGAATAAATTGTATTTAGTTTTTTTTTTATTTGCAAACAGGATTAATAGGGAAGCTCTATGGCAGGTGGCTATTGATATATGGTGTTGGTGGTAAGCTTACTGAATGAACAAAAGTATGTATGGACGACAGTGAAGCGTGTGTAAAATAAATGGAGTTTGAACAGTGATTGTTAACATTTAATAGGCTGAGTGAGGAAGGGAATGTGTATGCCTTCTGGTTATTCAATTGTGTATAATGTATGGAGTTATGGAAGAATTAAGGTGGGGTGTCAGGGATAGGTTAGAATGGTGGAGAATGGAAGAGAGTGGAGGGTGCCCTACCTATTACATGCGGATGGTTTTGTTTCATGTGGCGAATCTGAGAGAGTTTGAGAAGATTGGTGAAGAGATTTGACAGATAAACATAGATAAGAGTAAGGTTATGGTTGTGAGTGAGGATTATCTTCGGTGTGAAGTATGTTAGATGTGAGCAGCTGGAACAAGTGTCTTGAGTTAAATTATTTAGTATATTATTTGGATGAGAAGGGAACGGATTATGCAGAGTGTAGTAGGAAAGTTGTGAATGGCAGGAAGGTGGCTGGTGCAATTAAATCGTTGGTGGATGTAAAGAAACTAAGTCTTGAGTGCGCTAAGGTCTTACATGAGGGTGTTTTTTAATAATAATGATAATGTTGAAAATTTAATATGCACAAACAAATAAATTACCTAAGATACCGTAATTAATGTCATAGTCAAAAGCTAAAAGCAACGGAGTAACGGAGTAACGAAATAACGGCACTTCCCTACTTTTCCTTTCAAAGAAAAAACCGGAATAACATAACGGAACTACTTTTTAAGTAACGATGACCCACCTGTGTTATATATATATATATAATAGTATATATTATATATTATATATAGATATATATAGATATAATATATATATATATATATATATAATATAGTATATAATATATAGTAATATATAATATAATATATATATATATATATTATATATATATATATATATAAAATATATATATATATATATATTATGGCGGATCAGTGATATCGAATAAATATACCAAACTAGCTTAAGAGCGGCGTACGCAGACCTAGAAAAATGCTCATTTCTCGTTTATCAAGGATAGTGAAAAGTTATAGAAACTGGTGTGTGAAACCGGAATTGTCTTGAGTGTCTTCAAAAAAGTAAAAAGTCTAAGTGATTTTCGAGTAATTGGTTCGTGAAACTCACTGGATTTGAGTTTAGTGGAAGTAAAAGTTTAAGATCGTCAATTCCCCAAAGCTGGGTAAGTTATCTTTTATTTTGGAAAGTTTAAACTAAAATTGGAAGATTTCGGCTATTTTGTTACTATATTTATAAAAACCGGTCAGAAAGTGAATAATGCGAATTAAAAGCAGGAACTAACGTTAAAATCAGGATTGAGGAGTTGAGAAGGAAAATGTAAAAAGACAGGCCGAGATATATTTTAAATTAGATTTTTGGAGACGGTTACAGGGTTGAGTTAAGGAATTGTGTTATTGAAGTGTTACGTTACTATTTTGTGATTAAGTTACCATTGGTTTGTGTCAGGTCGTGTCTTATTTTGTAAATATTTATAGTTAGTTACTGGATTGCCGAGTTTGTGAAGGAATAGGAAGTAAAGTTACGATGGAATTGAGATACGGAGTAGAGGCAAAAGTACGAAAGTAGGGTTAAAAGGTTTGAGAAGAATAGTGTATGGGCAAGGCGTGAAAGTTTATTATTATTATTATTATTATTATTATTATTATTATTATTATTATTATTATTATTATTATTATTATTATTATTATTATTATTATTATTATTATTATTATTTTGTTTTATCTGTATGTTTGTGCGTGAAATGTAAAGATCGATTCCGAAATCCCATCTAAGACAGGATATATTTCCCCTTTTTATTATTAATCCCAAAAAAATCCTTTTATATTTATTATTATTATTATTATTATTATTATTATTATTATTATTATTATTATTATTATTATTATTATTATTATTATTATTATTATTATTATTATTATTTATTATTATTATTATTATTATTATTATTATTTATTATTATGATTATTATTATTATTATTATTATTATTATTATTAATTATTATTAAAATTTATTAGATTATTATTATTATTATTATTATTATTATTATATATATTATTATTATTATTTTATTATATATTATTTTATTATTATTATTATTAAAGTTATTATTATTATTATTATTAATATATTATTATTATTATTATTTTTATTTTATTTTTTTAGATTTCATTTCACTTAATTTTTATTATTATAATATTATTAAAGGTATTATTATTGTTATGAAAATTGATTATATTATATTTTATTATTATTATTATTATTATTATTATTATTTATATTATTATTTTATTATTATTACTGTTACGTCTTTTAACGGTGGTGGCATATTATTATTATTATTATTATTATTATTATTATTATTATTATTATTATTATTATTATTATTATTATTATTATTATTATTATTATTATTACTGCACTTATGTCAATATATCTGATGGAGGGTTTTCTTTCAAGGGAACCAAACCGGGAACCAAATACTAGGATTTATTTAACTGAAACCTGGCCCCAACCCGGAAGGATTTATTTAATTGAAACCTGGCCCCAACCCTGACGGATTTATATTGGGGTTTGCTGAAACCTGGCCCCAACCCGGAAGGATTTATTTAACTGAAACCTGACCCCAACCCGGAAGGATTTATTTAATTGAAACCTGGCCCCAACCCGGAGGGATTTATTTAACTGAAACCTGGCCCCAACCCGGAAGGATTTATTTAATTGAAACCTGACCCCAACCCGGAAGGATTTATTTAATTGAAACCTGGCCAACCCGGAAGGATTTATTTAATTGAAACCTGACCCCAACCCGGAAGGATTTATTTAATTGAAACCTGACCCCAACCCGGAAGGATTTATTTAACTGAAACCTGACCCCAACCCGGAAGGATTTATTTAATTGAAACCTGGCCCCAACCCTGACGGATTTATATTGGGGTTTGCTGAAACCTGGCCCCAACCCGGAAGGATTTATATCGGGTTTTAACGGAAACTTGGCATCAACCTGAAGGATTTATACTGGGCTTTTATCTGGAGAGTGGTTCTAATTCGGACCATTTTGGATCGCTTTCACCTGGATTGGGAGGGTACCTGAGTGTACTCCCCACCTTCACCTGGATTGGGAGGGTACCTGAGTGTACTCCCCACCTTCACCTGGATTGGGAGGGTACCTGAGTGTACTCCCCACCTTCACAGGAACTAAAGGGAAGTCTATTTACTATTTATTTTCCCTGAGACATTAAAGTTCCCTTAACATTTGTAACTGTAATCAAGTGACCCAGTTGAGAGGGTGTAATGACTTAGTGCCCCTTTTACTAATTTTTTATTAAAATTTAAAACTTCACGTGGTTGTTCCACTAATAGAACAGGTTCATTTTTATTCTTTTTAGAGTTCCTTGTTATAAGTAATTATATACCATAGACGGTCGCCAAAAATCGAGTAATCCATTAAAGTCTAAGTACATAGTCTGTTATTACTGCATTATAATATCTGAAAGCCTGCCAGATCCTTCAAGACCCCAGTTTTGTTTAAGGCACCACACCGTCACCGCTAGAGTTCACTTTAGGTCGTCGACCCGGATCGCGTATTCAGTCACCAGTATGAAGGATAATTATATATTCATTTTTATCCTAAGTGATTTGTAGGTAGTATTACTCTGAATATCTTCCATACAGATGACTACATATGTTCTTTGCCACTTTCAAACACGTTAGTTATTTGTGTCCAAACAGTTTTAGACTAATTATTTATATTCGTTAATTTTACGCTGGAAGTTTTCATATGGAAAAATATCTATTTCTATTTCATATATTTAGTGAATTTTGTTATAATATTATTTTATTTTAAACCCTTATCTCAATTAAAAAAAAAATCTGATATATTGGATTTTTCTTAAGTGAGGAGTGTTAGGTGGGGCATCGTAAGCCCGGATTTGTTCATTACTAGGACTTCTTATTATTTTGTCACAGGGGTAATTAATGTCCTTCATTAGATTTATACTGCTAATTACTTGGTTGTATTTTTAATAAAATTAAATGATTGCACTGGAAAAAATATATGAACTAAAAAAAAAACCCACACACGTGTTGTCTTTATCCTGGGACCCTCAGTACTGGAGCGTGGACTGGCAGAGAACCTATTGTTTAACCCATACCCATCCCCGCTGTGATGGTGGCTTCAGACTGATAGTACTAACGTTAGTATATTACGTCGGTCAACACAAAAGCAACATATTTTTGGTGTCCTGTTAATTTGTAAGGAAGCAGTCTACACTGAATTGGTCACAGATTGAAGGCAAGAGGTTGATTGATTACTTAAGGAAAAAAAAAAATTTGTTTTTTTTTTTTTTTTGATAATTTTTTTTTTTTTTTTTTTTTTGTTTTTTTTGCCTTGATGAAAAAGAGCAGATACTTGCTGTGTAACTGTAATGATGTATTCAACAAGTCATGTGGAAGGAAAAAAACACTTACTGGCGTGCGTACGGTGCACGACCACACACAGGAGGGTCGATAATTTTTTTTTTATTTATAAGTTAGTAATGTTATTAATTTTTCCTGGTGATTATATAATACTGGTGATTCACGATGGGGACTGAAGAAGAGGTTAAGAAAGATGAGGCTTCTGGAGGTTCCAAGGTTATGGAGCATCTGGAAGGATTTCAGAATGCCCTGGTAGAGGAGTCAAAAAGTTTAGATGTAGAGAAGGTGTTGTTAATAATGAAAAACTGTGTACAGGCTTTAGAGGCATCAAAAGGAAAAAACCTGGTTGTAGAACTGGATAAAGGGAAGGACGATAAAGTGAATACGGATCTATCAGTGAGAAAAAAAGATTCGGTTAAAAGTAAACAAAGGGTGCAATATGCACTACAATATAGAAATGAGCTTAATGACGAAACAGAAGATGAAATTTTTGACAGGAGGGCTGAAGTGGATAACGAAAGTGACGATACAAGAAGGAGGAAGAGGAAAAATAGAAGGAGGAAGCAACCAGTAAGGAAGAATAGAAGGAGGAAACAACCAGTAAGGAAGTACACATGTGATGATAGCACGGTATCAGAAGTGGAGTCGGAGGTTGAAAGCGAAGCCTAGAACAACACTAAAGCACCAGAGACTAGTACAACTCAATGGTTGAAAGCTTAGTTTTGGATATAACTAGAGAAATCAGGAATTGGACGTCGGTTCCGGACGGAAACGAACTTTGCCGTCCCGCCATCAACAAACACACACACCCATCCCAACCATCAACCGGGACCTCACGAATCCAGATGTCGGAAGCCGTATCACAACAAGACATAAATAAAACAGAGAGGCCCCCGGTTACTACTTTCCAGGACAGCAGCATGCGATTAATGAATCCGCGAGACATGAAGGAGTTCTTGTTAGCAGGTCAAGGAGGAGGGTGATTGGGTCGTTGCCCCAACGGTATACAAAGGAGACAAGAAAAAAGGATGTTCCATGGAAATCAACTGTCCTTCCGGAAGTTTACAAATACAACGGGTGAATACAGGAATGATGCACCGGTACAATCATGCTTGACACCGTGGGAAGATGCATTCTCTGATAAAAGTTTAACCGTAAAATTTGGATGGTGATCTTTGCGAACAAAACATTCGTTTAGCAGCGGTAGATTTCGGGAGTCCCAATATTGTTTCAGATTAGGCAGGAAAAGCGAGAGCTCGGGGAAGATTCCAATCCGACCGGTAATAAAGCAAGGAAATTGAGAATTGATGAGGTCTGGGTGATCCCAACCAGAGTGTAGAGAGTCTCATCAAACAACAGTTGATCTTGCGAGGTCCACTTTGATGACATTAAGTGAGGACATTGGAACAATTTCTGAGTTCTTGAGGACCTTAAAGGAAGGACAGTAATGTTAGTGTATGCCTATTCCTGATGGCGAAAAATAGCATAAAAGTTTGACATTAGGATGGATCAATAGGACTTATTCGGTGATAATGGTGTACGAGTAGCAAGTGATGTAATGGGTGATTGGTGGAACTGAAAACTTATAAGAAACACTCCAGGTTAACAAGGGATTCCAAGGTACATACAACGGAGACAATTGTGATTGATAAGAATAACTGGCGGTACCAGTTAAGTGTTTGAAATTGGGAGTCAAACGAGGTTCAAACCAAGGAGAAGAAAGGGCAAGTACCGTGCAAAACCGGCCAGGAGCTATTGGTTAGAAGGTACTGAGAAGATTGCAAAGGGGGAGATATAACCACCGATTTAAGGTTTTACCTGGTTTGGTGAAATGGAATGAGGAGGAAGGTACGGTACTGTTAAAGAAATTAATACCGGGGTCCTTAAAGTTAAACACAGGTGAACAAATAGGAATAGCACATTTGCTAGTAGATGAGGATAAATTAAGGAAGTATGGGGTTACAACATGTACAGTAAACACAGTAAATACAACGGTACGGGAAGTGACAGAACGAGGAGATGAACAAGAATGGACGAAGGAAAAGTTGAAAGACGAAATTAAATTCATGGAGGAGTTACATTCAGAACAGATCGAACAAATTTTGGAGGTGTTGTGGAAAAACAAAATGGCTTTTAGCAGGAGTGATGCGGACGTTAGTCAAACTGCGATGACCCCATATAAGATTAGATTGCATGATTACACACCAATTTACCAGCGAGCTAGGAGATTTGATCAGAAAACCAACCAGGAGATTGAACAGCAGGTGGAAGAGTTATGTATGAAAGACATAGCTGAACCTTGCGCAGCGGAATGGAGTTCACCGGTGGTGCCGATCCGTAAAAAGGATGGTACACTGAGGCTATGTGTGGACTATAGAAGGTTAAATCAGGTTACGGAGGCAGATAAATTTCCAATGGCGAATATTCAGGAAACTATTTACGCATGTCACGGGGTTAAGTACTTTACTAGCATGGATCTGGTTAAGGGCTACTATCAAATGAATCTGGCAGAGGATAGTAGAGACTTCACGGCTTTCTCCACGGTGAGCGGACAGTACCGGTTCAAAAGATTAAGCTTTGGCTTAAAGAACGGTCCAGCAGCGTTTCAGCGAGAAATGCAAAGGATAATGACGGGATTTAGTAAAGATAAGGTGGTGGTGTACTTGGATGATGTGTTATTAATGTCAAAAAGTTTTGAGGAGCACTTGCTGCTGATAGACAAAGTACTACAACGGTTTTGTGAGGCCAACGTAAAGGTCAAAGTTGGGAAATGTAGTTGGGTGCAAAAAGAAGTAAAGTTTCTTGGACATATAATCAGTAGAACTGGGATCAGGAAGCTTCCGGAGTTTGTAGAACAGGTTGATAAACTGGAGAGGCCAAACACTGTTGGAGAGTTAAGAAGGTATCTAGGCATGATAAACTTTCAGAGGAAGTTTATAAAGAACTGTTCGGAGGTGGCAGCACCCCTTAATGCACTAACGGGAGGCAGACGAAAAGATGTGATTGAGTGGACGGAGGAAAGAGTGAAGGCATTTACAGGATTAAAAGAGGGAATGAAGGAATCGGTGGAACTAGCGTTCCCTGACTTTTCGGAAGGAGCGAACAAGCTGGAATTGTTTGTGGATGCCAGTGGTTCTGGTATGGGAGCTGGTCTTTGCCAAAAACAAGGTGATGAAAGGAGGGTTATAGCCTTTAATTCACACTCTTTCAATGCGTGTGAGTCCCTGGCGATAAGGTGGGGTATTAAAAGTTTCAGGCCGTTTCTACTGGGCAAGGAGTTTATTTTATTTACGGACCATCGGCCATTAGTTTACCTGCACAAGATGAAGTTAGTTGACAGTAAGCTAGCACGAGTGTTGGACGACTTGAGTGAATACAGTTTTGAGATACAATACTACCCGGGGAAAGAGAACATCTTCGCAGATGCATGGTCCAGGTGTAACAGGAGGGATGATCAGGGTGAAGCACCGGTAGATCTGGATGTTTTGCCAAAAGGGTTAATCATAGTAAAGGAGGTCCCCGGTGGAGCAGACGCACTGTTTGTCAGCTTGCAAGTCGTTTTGGAGAATGCCCAGGTTAGGAACCTGGAAAGGGATCACAAGGCTTTAAGAGACAACTTAGCAACCACTTTAAGAGACAATCAGAAATTATATGGAATAGGCAGACAACAGAAGATGCTGAAGTATTTAAAGGCATTACGATTACCTGGTAGAGAACCAATACCGGAGGTATTGCTGGTGGCAAGTGACTTGTTTAGGGTAATAGTCTGGTTGCACCATGGTACGTGCTGTTCTGTAAAGTATATTGGACCCAGGGTGAGAGAGGAAAACGACTTGAAAAACGTTCACATACAGGTGCGGGGTGGAACGCACTTTAACCCTTTGAGGGATGATGGTACGTTCAACAGGTGTACGGAAAACGCTATGGTGGACGAGCGTCCAACCCAGGAGGAATCACAGCAGGAAGAAGAGGAGTTAGAGGAGTCAGAGATCGACCGTACGAATGAAGAACTAGGAATTAATTTAATGATGCGAGAAAGAAAACACAAGTCCCGGTTAAGTTGTAATCATACATTGAGAGGAGTAACTTGGCAAGAAGTTTGTATTGGTGAAGTGCGCAAGTGCGCATTTTTAGACACGGGAGCTGTAATTAGCCTGATCCAGAAAAGTGTGGTTGACGATTTAAACAATTTTGGACATATCTTAAGGAGTTGGGAAGTAGATTTGGTACTAAACGGAGTGGCTCAGGACATTGTGAAATGTAATCAGGCTGTGGAAGTGGAAATTAGCACTCGCTACAGAAGGGTGTTGTTTCCATTGGTGGTGATACCGGACGGGTTTATTCCAGCATGTATGTTGTTAGGGATGAATTACCTGGTGGAGGTAGAAGCGGCATTGGACTTTGGTGAGGGAATAGTGTGTCATGGAGATGACGCAGATGATGTGAGCGATTCATTTCTTGCAACGGTGAGCGCATATAATGTAACAATTCAAGGTGAAAAAGAGGGTAATGTACTGTCGGCACAGGACATTATTGATCTTCAGGAAAGGTCAGAGGTGGTAAGGAGGTTGAAGGAAAAGGTGCAGAAGAAACAGACACTAACAAAAAAAGATACACTATTCAAGGAATTTTTTAGGTACCGGGATGACTTCTTGATAAACAGGTCAATCTTAGTAAAGAAGATGGGACCAGGGCAAGCTAGTGCAGTTATTGGGTTTAAACAGGTGGTGAGTGTATGTGTCATAACACACCGGAACATGGCACATATTGGAAGAGACAAATTGTTGGACCTGGTGTCCAAGTACGTATGGCATCCAAGGATTTCATCGGTGGTGCAGGAGGTATGTCGGACGTGCCCAAAGTGTCAATTGTATAAGATTGACCACCAGGTGATATTTCCGCCCATCTGGAAAATAGAGGTCAAGAACCCCTTCGAGCTGGTGGCAGTAGATGTAATGGCGATGCCGAAAACAAGGAAAGGGAATGTGGCATGTCTGGTGGCAATAGATCATTGCAGTAAGTGGGCTATGGTGAAGCCCCTAAGGGATAAATCGGCAAAGAGTGTGGTTGACGCTTTCGAGTGCGAAATGTTACCGGCTTTTGTGAGGTTACCTTACAAGGTACTGACGGATAACGGAGTAGAGTTTAGGAGTGGCAGGTTCGAGGAAATGTTGCGGAATTACGGTATTGGACACATCTACAGTAGTCCTTACAAGCCAGCAAGTAACGGGGCTGTAGAACGCGCCAATAGAACTTTTGCCGAGTTCTTAAGGAACATCATGGAAGAAGGTGCCGATTGGGATACTTCATTGACAAGGGCAGTGCTAGTTTACAATGGTACGAAGCATGCAGAGTTGGGAATGTCCCCAGAGGAAAAACTAATGGTGGAAAGGCATGAAAAAGGAAGGGTGATACCAATCCCGAGGAGTCAACAGGAAAAATGGCAGGAAGGACACCCTAACTGGTTACCGTATGCGGTGGGAGTAAGGGTTAAAAGGAAGGTTGTCACGGTTGATAGGAGTTTAGACAAAAAGTTAGGCAAGAAATATGAAGGTCCATTTGTAATCACCAAGGTCATATCCGGAGGAATGTCGTATGACATACAAGGAAAAACAAAGGTAGCTAGGGTACATTACTCGCATTTAAAGGTGTGGGCGGATCCCCCGGAATACCTTAGACAGTATTTCCAGTGTGAGGAGGTGGAACCGGAGAAAAAGGAATACCAAGGAGAAATAGAAAGGATGGAACAGGTACGTGAAGAAGGTATAGTCCATGTACCATGGGTTGGACAAGTAACACAGGAGGCACAAACACCGAAGAAACAAGGAGCAAAAATCAAGGAAGCATGGAGATTGTTAAAACAGATGGCATTACAGGGGGTAACTGGTAAAAGAAGCGTGTCGGTGCAGACAGAGGACCAGGTTGGAGAAAATAAGGGCACCCAAACGGAGAGTGTCAGCATGATACTGTCACCGGTGGAGACAAGTGAACACCTTGATTGGTTCGACGAGGTAGGAGTAGATAATGACCAGGAGAGCGAATTTGACATTGAAGCATTTGAGAAATCAATAGGGTTCCCAAAAGACAGTTACACGTTCGGAGTAAGAGTCAGCGACGAGAGTAAGGAGGAAACGGATTCAGATTTAGACGAGATAGTAGGTTCAATTGAAAACCAGGAGGTAGTACCTACTGAGAACCAAGATACAGACTTTGAGACACACGAGGAAGATCAGGTGGAGGAAGTAGAAGAAGTCAATATCAAGGTGACTAGCCCCGAGGGTTCAGAATATAGGCCAAGATCGATTTATGAAGAGCTTATGGAAGTAGGTGAAGTCCCGGACGCTATGATGATTGGTACCAGTGCTAGACAACAGGAACGGAGGGCATCAGAACCAGAGGATCTGTGCAGGGCACCGTTTACAAGGTCGAGAGGATCGGTACCGGAACAGCCAAACGTAATGAGGAGGGTTATAGAATATGAGAAAAGGACCGAAGCACGAAGGAGAGCATCAACCGGAAGGATGGAGTAAGGTAGAAGGTTGGCGCTGATTTTTTTCTTTAAGGTGTTGCACAAGCGGAGTGATATTGATATTGATATTGAATCTACCAACTAGCTAAGAGCGGCGTACGCAGACCTAGAAAAATGCTCATTTCTCGTTTATCAAGGATAGTGAAAAGTTATAGAAACTGGTGTGTGAAACCGGAATTGTCTTAGTGTCTTCAAAAAAGTAAAAAGTCTAAGTGATTTTTGTGAAACTCATGGATTTGAAGTTTAGTGGAAGTAAAGTTTAAGATCGTATTTTAAAGCTGATAGTTATCTTTGTGCCCAACTTAAATAAATTTGAAAGGAAGTTTTATTTCATTTTTGTTACTCTGTTAGTTAGAGAAAGTGTAAAAGTAAACTAATAGTACTATTTAAGAGTGGAGATTTTAGAGACAGTTTACAGGAGGGTTGGATTCAAGTTGTGTTATTAGTGTTGCGTTACTCTTTTGATTAAGGTTATATGGTTTATTTGTGGATCGTGTCCCTCTTGTAAATATTTACAGTTGATTATAGGAGTTCTGAGTTTATGAGAATAGGAAATAGAAAGTTACATTGATTGGGTTCTTGAGTAAGAAGTTCGAATATAGTGTTAAAAGGTGTGAGAAGGATAGTGCATGGGCATGGAAAAATGTTCTTTATGTTGATTATTAATTATTATTATTATTATTATTATTATTATTATTATTATTATTATTATTATTATTATTATTATTATTATTATTATTATTATTATTATTATTATTATTATTATTATTATTATTAATTTTGCTTTTTACCGGTATGTTGTGTGAATGTAAGGAGCTCCGTAGAAGTGTGTACATATTAGGTTAGGTTTTTAATTAATAACAATTATTATTATGTTTGGTGTATTATTATTATTATTATTATTATTATTATTATTATTATTATTATTATTATTATTATTATTATTATTATTATTATTATTATTATTATATTGCTCTGAATTATTATTATTAATATTATTAGTATTATTATTATTATTATTATTATTATTATTATTATTATTATTATTATTATTATTATTATTATTATTATTATTATTATTATTATTATTATTATTTTATTTTTTTTATTATTATTATTATTATTATTATTATTATTATTATTATTATTATTATTATTATTATTTATTATTATTATTATTATTATTATATTATTATTATTATTATTATTATTATTATTATTATTATTATTATTATTATTATTATTATTATTATTATTATTATTATTATTATTATTATTATTATTATTATTATTATTATTGCTATTATTATTATTATTATTATTATTATTATTATTATTATTATTATTATTATTATTATTATTATTACTGCACTTATGTAAATATATCTGATGGAGGGTTCTCTATTTTCAAGGGAACCAAACCGGGAACCAAATACTAGGATTTATTTAACTGAAACCTGGCCCCAACCCGGAAGGATTTATATCGGGTTTCCAGCTGATACTAGCCCCAACTGGACGGATTCATATTGGGTTTCGCTTGAAACCTGGCTAACCCGGAAGGATTTTATATCAGGTTTCAACTGATATTACCCCAACCCGGAGGGATTTATTTAATTGAAACCTGGCCCCAACCCGGAAGGATTTATTTAACTGAAACCTGGCCCCAACCCGGAAGGATTTATTTAACTGAAACCTGGCCCCAACCCGGAAGGATTTATTTAACTGAAACCTGGCCCCAACCCGGAAGGATTTATTTAACTGAAACCTGGCCCCAACCCGGAAGGATTTATAACTAAAACCTGGCCCCAACCCGGAAGGATTTATATAACTGAAACCTGGCCCCAACCCGGAAGGATTTATATCGGGTTTTAACGGAAACTTGGCATCAACCTGAAGGATTTATACTGGGCTTTTATCTGGAGAGTGGTTCTAATTCGGACCATTTTGGATCGCTTTCACCTGGATTGGGAGGGTACCTGAGTGTACTCCCCACCTTCACCTGGATCCAACCCGGAAGGATTTATATCGGGTTTCAACTGATACCTAGCCCCAACCTGGACGGATTCATATTTTCGCTGAAACCTGGCCCCAACCCGGAAGGATTTATATCGGGTTTCAACTGATAACTAGCCCCAACCCGGACGGATTTATATTTGTTTCTGAAACCTGGCCCCAACCCGGAAGGATTTATTTAACTGAAACCTGGCCCCAACCCGGAAGGATTTATTTAATTGAAACCTGGCCCCAACCCGGAAGGATTTATTTAACTGAAACCTGACCCCAACCCGGAAGGATTTATTTAACTGAAACCTGGGATTTATTTAATTGAAACCTGGCCCCAACCCGGAAGGATTTATTTAATTGAAACCTGGCCCCAACCCGGAAGGATTTATATCGGGTTTTAACGGAAACTTGGCATCAACCTGAAGGATTTATACTGGGCTTTTATCTGGAGAGTGGTTCTAATTCGGACCATTTTGGATCGCTTTCACCTGGATTGGGAGGGTACCTGAGTGTACTCCCCACCTTCACCTGGATTGGGAGGGTACCTGAGTGTACTCCCCACCTTCACCTGGATTGGGAGGGTGCCTGAGTGTACTCCCCACCTTCACCTGGATTGGGAGGGTACCTGATGTACTTCCCACCTTCAAAGGAACTAAAGGGAAGTCTATTTACTGTTTATTTTCCCTAAGACATTAAAGTTCCCTTAACATTTGTAACTGTAATCAAGTGACCCAGTTGAGAGGGTGTAATGACTCAGTGACCCTTTTACTTATAATAAACTCACGGTGTTGTTAATATTTCAATACGGAGTTCTAGTTATACTGGTCAGACAGTTTGCCCGGTTGTTTAGTGACCCTGATCGTCACAGATATTATTATTTATTTTTCTAATTGAGTTATGCTTTTGATATTCGTTAACATTTACTGGAGTTATTTTATTTTTTGATATTTTAGGGATTTATAATATATTATTCAATTTACTTAACTTATTGATTTTTGGTGGGAGTTAGTGGCTAGCCCGGTAGGATCTTATTTTGTGGGATAACTATTGATTTTTACTGCTATTATTTTGTTTATGCACTGTAAATATATGACTAAAAACCCGTTTGTCTTATTCCTGGACCCTAGTTGGAGACTGTAGAACCTTGTAGACCTCCCGCGTGTATGGTGTCTCAGACTGATTAGTGTGTCCGGCAAAAATATATATATATATATATATATATATATATATATATATATATATATATATATATATATATATATATATATATATATATATATATATATAATATATATATATATATATATATATTATCTAAAATTAAAATCAATAAAAATTATATTTTGTTAAATTTTTTTATAATATTTTTTTCTACGAGGAATTATATAAAAAGATAAAATAGGATAAATTTTTTTATTAAAAATTGGATTATTTTTAGGGTTAAATATTTCTAGTTTAGGGTGAAAATATAAAATAAAAAATAGAAAAAAAGAACAAAATTCATAATAGGGAATTGATTTTCCTTTGAGCGTTGAACAATGATTTAAAATTGTGTTTCTTTTCCGCGCCATTGGACTATCCTCATTTCAAAGGTTGAGTGTAAAAAAGAAAATAGAAATAAAAAAATTAAATTAAAACACGGGTCTCCAAACTTTTTAGCCTAAGAACCAAACTGACTTCTACACTAAGTCCCAAGCGCCAAGACCTAGGTAGGTCATCATACCAAAGTTTAAATTCGAAGCC
>JABUQX010097267.1:32500-39343 GCA_015478945.1 Trachelipus rathkii | reverse complement strand
AATATATAATTATTAATATATATATATATATATATTATATTAATATATATATATATATATATATATAATTATAAATATATAGTATATATTAATTATATATTATTATTATAATATATATATAATATATATAATATAATCTTAATATATATATAATATATATTGTAAGTTATATAAGTATATGAATATATATATATTGAATATATTATATATAAGTATATATAGAAACTATTTTGTCTGGCCCACCGCCGAAAAAAAAATCTACCTCATGGATTACGCCATCTAGTTATATATTAATTATATATACATATATATTATATATATTAAATATATATAAAATTAATTAATATATATATATATATAATATATATTATATTATATATATAATTATATCATATATAATATTAATATATAATTATTATATATATATATATATATATATTATATATATATATATATATTAATATAATTTATATATATATAATTAATATAATATAAATTAATATATTAGTAATATATATATATTAATATAATATATATATATATATATATATATATTATTAATATCATTTTGTTATAATAATAGGGTATATTTATTTTACTCAAATTTGAAAATCTTAAGATTGAATATTCATATGTGTATGATCTTGATATATCCATTAGTTTGAAGTTTTTTCTATTGATTTTTTTATTATTATTTAGTAATTTTTTGAGTTATTTAATTGAATTGATTCTTTATTTTATTTCTTATTTTTATGATTATATTTATTATTAGTATTCATATTAATATAAAAGTATGATACATATCTGTTTTTTTCTTTAATATTATATAATATTTAAATATTTAGTTATTATTTTTTTATTTTTTTACCTTGAAAAAGAAAGTTATTTATTTATTAAATTACGTCGATATTTTCAGGAACATAACGAAAGAATAATTATTTAGATAATACGGTATTAATATATAATATATATAATATATATATATAATATAATATATCAATTATATATTAATATTAATTTATATATTATTATACTATATATATATATATATAGTATATTATTATATACATTATATTCAATATATAAATAATATAAAATTCATGTGTAAATGTATGTAAATATATATATTATATATATATATAATATATATATATATATATATATATATATAATATAAATATTTATATATATATATATCATATATGAATAATATTAATAATTAAACGCCAGGAAAGTGACTTATGTAGGCCCGGTATGGCATTTTACCCTATCCGTGTTTGGGATGATGTGGCTTTCACTTGAGTAGTCAGGCGTGAACTTGTGCCGGTCCCTTATGCATACTTATCCTTTATCTTCTTTCACTATGATAATAATACTCTCAATACATTTTGCCTACAGTGGAGCGCGATTCCTGGTGCCATTGTGCCAATTTGGGCACGAGCTCTATCTCAGCTCTGCGCGCGCCCCACGCGAGCGCGCAATGAGATCCGCTCTGATTCTGTACAGAAACTTATACTACTCCTGATAGTATCTCACTTGGTATTCTATTCTTAAAATATTCTTTGATAAACTCTTATAAACTCTTCATATTATCACTCATGGATCATTATACTGGAAGTCGCCATTCCTTATCTTATCAGAATTCATTCAGATATGGCTTATTTACCTAGTTGCTCGAGGTTATAAACTGAGTTAAACATATACTTATACCTATTTTTAAGCTTGATTTTATGTAGGTCTTTATATATCAATATAATTATATACTCACGCCCTTTCTAGGGTACCATAATAGGGAGTCCTTGCGTGGTGGCGCTTGAAATATTCAAAGCATTTGACTACGGGTTTGGTACACGCCTCACTGCTCTTCAAGCTCCTATTATCACTATTGAGATTTTTCCTCTACTATCTATCTTTGCATTACTACCTTGTCTAAAGTTTTCTCTCACCGAGATATGACCTAATATTCAGTAGCCACTTAGTTAGTATGGAAGCTGAGGTATATACCTATATCTTACCATCTTTATATATATATTATACTATTTACCTGTTAACTGTGGTGTTACCGCCATGGTTCTGTTTCCATCTCCAACCTTATTTCACTAACTTTATAGTCACTATGCTGAATGATCAACCCTACCATTCTTCTAATACTCACTTCCTTATCAAATCTGTCTATCATACTATATATCTATAATTATATGACTTCTCACTAATAGTTGCCTCTATATACGTCACTTCAGCTTTCCGATTCTAATCTGTCTATACTGAGATCTGATGGGATTTACCCGGTGGGGTACACCTATCAAACCTTGTTTTATAAAATATTCAACTACTTTAATGAATAGAACTCAAATGACCTCTGTTCTTCTAATTCATTCCTCTCCTCTCAATTCAGTAATATTATCGATCTGTTTCTCGAGAGTTTCTCGTTATTTTTCTTTCGATTCGGATGCCTCAAGTATTCTGTTCTCCGGAGATGATTTTTTGGGGGGGTTGAGCTACCGTTAGATAATTTTTTACTGAACAATAAATCTCTCAGGAGAATATAGTGCCCATTATCGCTTGAGGAAACATATCATCCAACGTATATAATTTATAGTATTTTTGTGTTCTGAAAAAAGAAGAACGCTTTAACAGAAGAGTGTTTTGATAATCTTCTGTTCAGGTGCGGATTATTTTTATCATTATTCGGTCAATACAGTCCCGTTTATATTATATGGCTATTTAGTAGTCCTCTTTGTAATGTTAGTTCTTTTCCTGTGTGATCTTAAGTTTTAGGACAGTTTTTAACTTATTTACTAGCTGTTTTTTTTAAAAAACTTTACAGTTTAAATATAATTTTTTTTAATTTTTTATATTTGTTATAGATTTTTACGTTTTTTACTTTATCACTGTTTTTGTTATGGTTTTTTATAGGTTTTGTTTTTTTATCAGTTTTTTTTCCATGTTCTTGCTTATTTTCTGTTTTGACTTTTAATAATTTACTTTTCATTTATATGGTTTACCATTAAGTCAATGTTTTTAATTGTTTAAACCGGCATAGTAGGTTCATGTTTTTCCGCTGTTTTAGGGCACTTGTTCCCGCGCCTAACAAAACAATATTTTTTTTCTAAACAGTTTTTGGTATCTATTTTTGTTTTGAGTATATATGGGGTTGTATGTAGTCTCTATATGCTATATGTACTAGAAGTAGCTTACAATTTATTAAATATCATTTGTTTCCGCACCTTTCAAAACTCACGTTTCTTTATATTAATTTTTTATAGTTTTTTTTCACGAGTCTTTTTGAGGAGAGGAGACAGACTCGTGTCACTTTTAGGCTGTATTCTAACTCTTTCTTATCTCTTATATTTATTTGAGTATTATTTGTATCATAGCGATTGATGCCTTTTTGCTGTGTAGGTTATGTTTTCTTCATACGTCTATATCACCCAGTTAATTTCTGTCAATTGCTCCTTTCTTGCTAAAATAAATAGGTTTTAGTTTTTTTTATAGTGTGTTGTTTCTTATCGCATTCGTGCTCTGTAAACTTTGTGGTGCGATTTTAGTTTTTGAGACGTATATACCTCAATGATATACTTTTCGTCGGAGTTGTATATGCCTGTTTATCTCTCTTTCTTATTTTATGCTCTAGAACTATGTTTTTCTGTTTCTTGATATTGATGCTACTCTAATGGCCGACATGTGTTTACTCTCCACTAACTCTTAGTTTTCTTTCTCTTACTCTTAGTATTGCCCTATCTGTTTGTCTTCTATTCAGTGTTTTATACTGTGTGGAGTATTCTTCAGCCTGATATATGTTCTATGAGTTAAGGATTTTGGTGGGTATTTATTCTCTTTCTGTTTTTATGTGGCATCGCTCTTCTACACTCTGAATTCTCTCTCACTCCCACATATGTATAAAGTGGCTTCAGTCGTTAGACAGTGTTGTGTTTACTGCCATACAAATTTTTATTAGTATATTTATTAATCTGTTACTTTATCCCATGTTTTATGCAACGATTTTAATCCACGTTTTAATTTATATAATGTTTATTTATCATGTTTTATCAAATGTTTTTTTACCAAATTTGATTTAATAAGATGCATTAAATATTTCTTTATTCTGTTGTTCTATAGGGGAAATTATGTTATTCTTTCACTATGTTTCTTTATAAATATGTTTTATGTATGTTAAATTTATATTAACCATAATTGTTTATCCAAATATATTTTAAGATTATTTTAAACGCATGTTATATTTCATATGTTTTACGAAAAAGACTTATTTCATGTTATAATTAATTTTATTATTTTATATTTTTTATATTTTGAATATTTTCCTTTTTTTAAATTATTTTATTTTTTAAGTTTTATAATTTATGTTTTTTTATTCTTATCTATAAAGGTATGAATTTAAATTAGGTTTACGAACAAGAAGGTATTTCGCAATTTGCTTCCCCCTAAACTGTGTTGTGTGTAACTCTATTTTCCCTACCACCTTTTAGTGTGGTTGAATGGTGTGCGTCTCTCTTGGCAGTCTATCGCACATTTTCTTAGAGGTCTGTTCTGTGTTTCCTCACACTTATAAAAATTTCATGATGTAACCCAAATTGTCCTATTTTGATCACATCCCTGTGAATTTTATCCTCCTCTTATTTTCTATCCCTCGCTATTCTTTATCTTGAATACTCTTTTTTTGAGCGCGAGATATAATACCAACATGTAATCTTTACACTCTTCTTTTCGCATGTAGTGCTTTGTTTATCATATCTATAATTACTTATCGATCATAAAAGGTTCGTAATCTAGACATTAATATATACTATACATATATACACATGTTGGCTCATCTCTTTAGAGTATGGGGTTATAACATATCCATCTTTATAAATTGTTTTATTTTATTCCACATAGTGTTATGCACATGATCACGTATAATCGAGGATCTCACAGAATCCAGATAAATTATAGAGATGAGTAGTAATCAGAAGAATAATAACATCCTTGACACACGATTATATAATTATGACTCCTGAGGGTAATATTACCGCTATATTAATATTAATTAATAAGTTAGAACAAAACAATACGTTAAGTACAAATATTTATAAACTTATTATAATATATAACTAACCTTTAATATATCATAATAATATTTATAACTGTTACTAATTGACTACACTTAACTTAAACTAACTTAATCTATTATCTTTACATTAATATAACACTACTACTACTTACTACTTATCTACTACTAATTACTTACTTAACTACTACTCACTTTATATATATATATATGCTCAAGATACGAGACTGATATGTTTACTTATTGATTATTATTATAATAACAACAAATTCATTATCTCTTTCATGATTATTTGTTCATTATTTATTTATTATTGAATTTTTATAATAAATTATTTGTTAATTAATATAATTATTATTTAATTAATTAATATTATTATTATTATATTATTCATATTTTATTACTTATTATATATTTATTTATTATTTATCATTAATTTAATTAATTATTAATTTAATTATTATAATTTATATTAAATTATTATTATTATTTATACTATTAATTAATTTATAATAATAATAATATAATATTAATATATAAATAAAATCGAGAAGTAAAACTTATAATGAGCTTTCTGTGAATAAAAACTTATAATATTGAGCTTTAATGTAATAATATTATATATTAATATATATATTATATATATATATATTAATATATAAATATATATATATATATTATTATAGTTACCTCTAGGTTGGAGCCTTTCAATTATTATATAGCCAAATCCAATTAATCAATTTATATTCCAAAACAAATCTCCAAGCTTTAAAATAAAAAATAAAAATCTAAAATATATGTAATTTTTATTTTACAAACCCATAAATTTTAAAATTCTATGTATTTAATAGGGATAAATGATATATTAAAATTAATATTTGTTATTTTTTATGAGTTGTGATAATTATTTAATATATATTAATATATTATACAATATTATATATTATATTAATTATTAATATATATTATTAATTATTATTATTTAATATTTATCAATTATATATTATATTATTTATTATATATTTATTATTATTATATTATATTATTATATTATTATTATTATTATATTATTATTATTATTAAATATTAATTTAATATTTTTTAGTATATAAATATATATTATTTATATATAGGTTAAGTTATAAGTTAGTATTAAGTTAAGCATTTCTAAGGTAGGGTGTATTTACCCAAAATTCTCTATAACTATCTCTCTCTCTTATAGTCTCTCATATCATCTCTTCTCACTATATATATATATATATATTCGTTTTAATTTGCTAATTAGATTTTTACCTTTTACTCATTCATCTCTCTGGCTAGAATCTTTTTCATTTTAGATTTCGTTATCTCTTTAAATCGAGTTTTTCTGGCGCATTATCTCCTCTCTGTGTGTGGTGTGTTATGTATGGTGTTATTATTTTTGTGGTGAGGGGATAGGGTCTGAGCGAGAAATTTATCGTATGTGTAATTAGTAACCTCGATATGATGAGAGTAAGAGTTCGAGTGTTGTTGAATTTATTTTATATATACGTTGCGAGAGTGATGAATTGTTGCAAGATAGTAATAGCAGAAGAAAACAGAAAGTACAGACAGCATAGTGAACAGAAGTATAGAGAGAGAGAAGATTGTAAGTAAGAATGTACCCTTTTTCTAATGATGATACGCATAGAGGAGAGAGTATGGAGCATGAAGATAGATGTAAGTATAGAAGCAGGACGTATTATCCTAGCACATTGCATTATCACATATGAACACTATAACAACATATGGAGCAA
>JABUQX010097267.1:22500-25000 GCA_015478945.1 Trachelipus rathkii | reverse complement strand
ATAACTTTATAAATGTAAAGTAAATGCGAAAATAAGTTATAGTTATGTTGACAATAAAAACCTGTTCCTGTATTTAATACCATTGTGATAATTACCAGCAATAACATCTTCGGATTTTATTTTAGTAAGTAAGGTTATGTTACGTTAGGTAATGTTTTTTAAGTTACGTTAGGTATCATAGATTTAATTTTTTTTAAAAATATTTTTAAAGGTGTGAAGCTCTTTTATTACAATGCAGATTTATTTTGACTAAATAAAGTTTTATTTTGATTTTTGTCAAATGTTTTCGGATTCATGCAATCGATAGCTATATGGATATGGACAGGGATAAAAGACATCCGCTCTGGTTAGGTTTGGTTAGACCTTCTTCTGGTTAGGTCAGGTGTGATATTTCGAGGGCTGCAGAGCCTTAAGACTTTCGATGGGACAGGATTAATATAAATTTACTATACAATAAAAGGATAGGGTTCGATCCCATATCCTGACCCTAGGTAGAAATTACCTAGAGAACTTTCCCTCCTAGAATAGGGCTATGCCCTTGAGGTAAGGGATCTGGAACTAGGTAAGGCAGTTTAAAATGATGGAGCAGAGACAGGACCCGGACCCGGAGTCTTAGCCAAATATTTTAAAATTATAGAGATAGCATAAAATTACCGACTCCGGAAGCATAGTTATAAGATAGTCCGGTTCAATTTGGACCTTTCCGGATTTGCGGATCAGGTTAGGTTCCTATTCCAATTATTTACGATCATCCGATTTCCTCTTTCGACTCCAACTACTTAATTAAGTTCATTCGGTTTTCAAACACAACCTTTGATTCCCATTAATCGTTTCAGGAGCTCCAATTTTCCACAACACTGGATATATATATATATAATATATAATATATTATTATATTATATATATATTTATATTATATATATATATATATATATATATATATAATATATAATATAATATATATATAGTAATATATATATATATATATATAATATATATATATATATTATATATATACTATATATAATTAGTATAATATATATAATATATATATATATATATATATATATATATATATATATATATATATATATATATATATATATATATATATATATATATACTATATATATATATATATATATATATATATATTATAAGTATATATATATATATATATAATATATGATATATATATATATATATATATATATATATATATATATATATATATATATATATATATAGAGAGAGAGAGAGAGAGAGAGAGAGAGAGAGAGAAAATGATCTGAACTCGCTGGCATTGCCCCATTGGAAGAGTGGAACTTCTAGGAAATTTGTTCCTAGGATCCGCAATGAGCGATCGAAACGTCGTCTTAAAAGCACGTGGATCAATTAATTGCTTTACCGTTATGCCATGATATGCCCTAAAATATCCATAAGTTCCTCTGTAAATAAATCATTGACTGTACAATGTACATCCTTCAAATACCTCATCCATTATTGCCAATGGCGTAACAAGGGAATTTTTTTTTTGGGGGGTGGTATGCCCCTCCGCCCCCTTTATTGACTGATGCCTATGATTATTGTATCACAGTGACGATAATAATAATAATAATTAACATCATCACCACATTAGCAGGACTTGACACTGCATGACGTTTATTGATTTCAGTCATCGATTATAACGGTGACAGATCCAATAATGCTAATTCTCGCCAACAAACAATTCAATAATAAATTGAATAAAGACCAACAACAATAAGATTGAGGTGCCAATACGTTAATTAACTTTACAATAATATTTAGTTGTTCCAATGAATTTAGAAATTTATGTAGTTTACGATATATATATTATATTATACTATTTATAGTATACCTACTATTACTATATATATATATATATATGTTATAATAATATATATATATATATATATATATATATATATATATATATATATATATATATATATATATATATATATATATATATATATATATATTATTTTATTGTGTGTATTTATAATGGCCGAATATATTTTTATATTTTATTTGAAACTTTTCAATATAAATTTAACTTTTTAATTATTATAATTATAGCTATTATTATAATTGTCATAAATATTATAACCTTATTTCGTGTAATTGTATAATTTGGGCTTCATTCAGACTTTAATGAATCTTCTCCTCTTCCCCGTCTTGTAATTATATAGAGGGGGATGGGAGGGAAGGAAGGAGTGTTAGGATAATTGTGACATCCGAAAGCGCAGTAAGAATATGTTGAATATCCGATTCACTCCACAAGGGGCATACACATCCCTAAGGCATCCAACGGATGTGTTAAATCTTTTGGGTAGATGTGTCATGACGTCTTTATTTTACGTTAGGTTTGTTTTCTTGTCTTACAACCACAACCAGAGCTTTAGATTACCTTAAATATACTTCATAGCTCTATTTATAACACACATTGAACAATGGTTAGTTTAGGTTAGGTTGGCTT
>JABUQX010097267.1:0-17500 GCA_015478945.1 Trachelipus rathkii | reverse complement strand
CATATAGGAATATGATTATATGATATATACTATAATGAACTATTTTTCTAATAAGTGTCAAAAACATATAAAATTTACCATTGTTTATTTTCAATTAGAAATTACAATTTTATTAATAAATTAATAAGCAAAGTAAATAAGTATTTTCGATTATATATTATTAAAGTCAATAACTCCGATTATTACAAATATATTTAAATAACAGATTGGAGAATATTGGTGAATAAAAAGGTTTAATTAACTGCGCCATCTGTTGTTAAGCCTGAATATTATTATAGTATATAGTATAATACATCTTATAAATAGCTATATATATAATATCATATATATATATATAATAGTATATATAATTATAAATATATATTATTATATATATATGATCTTATATTATATATATTATATATTTCATTAATTATATCCCTTATAAGTACCTGATGAAAATTGATTAAGCAATCAAGTAGCACAGAAAGATATAAAATATATAAATATGTTGAGTAGTTCTGATAGTGTAGGTCCAATTTGAGGGTCACTATCAAATCTTTACGTGTTTTGCATCGCTAGTTTATAATTAATATATGTCTGTGTTAATAATTTTTCAAGAAACGGTCCAGGACTGAAAAGGAGGTGTTTGAGATAACTTTTTGAACCTGGAGTAGTTTCTCCTTTAATTTCACAATTTTTGTTTTCACAATGTTTGTTGGTCTGTTACAGTAGATTACAGTATAATAGATACAGTACGGTAGATATTTGTAGTAGGTTACAGTAATACAGTTAGATTTAATCCCGTTAGATAATGAAATCAATCGAGATTTTTTAAATGTCTTTATGTGTCAATTTATTAAATTAAAAAAAAACAATTTTATCGACTGTAGATGTCTTTTCTGTCTTTTTGAATACAAAAGTTTATTATTGTTAGATTGTTAGACTACCCCCCCCCCTCCCATACACAATAGGAACGATAATAAATGAGCATTTTTAATTTGTATCCAACGATTTTAGACAGATTTAAAAAGAGTTAATATAAAAATGTACAGATTTTATGGATTTGGAAGTGAAACATGGTTTTGTGTGGTCCAGAGCAAAATATCCGGTGTATCCGGAACTGGAGCAAAAATAAATATATATTTTTTTATCATACAATATTTCTTATTTATAATTATAGGGGAAAATGGGGACCGGAGCCGAAACCTAAGTCGAACAATCTTAAAATGTCTAGAACCGGAGCTGGAGCCGGAGCCGAAACCTAAGTCTGATAATCTTTAAATATTGTAGCCGGAGTTGGATAATTGTAAAATGATTGAGTTTGAGTAGGGCTGTCCGACGCCCCGGGTGCGGCATCCAGGTGCGGTGCGGTGCGGTGCGGAAAATCCTTGTGCTCGACCATCTCCAAGCGTGACTCCATTAACCCTTATAAAATTTATAACGAATAAACTTTTCTTCATTTATTCATTATTTTTTTTTATTCTCTGTAATAAATTCATAATTTATCATCACAAAATATATTTTATTATGATAATATAATCAGTGATGAGTTGCCAAAATTTGACAAATGTTTCTCTGCTTTGTCATAAGAGTTAGCTACCGATTCTTTCCTGTCAAAATTATTATTATTATTATTATTATTATTATTATTATTATTATTATTATTATTATTATTATTTAATATTATTATTATTGATTATTATTAATAAACGATTCTTTTTTCTTGCTTTATCATTATGTATTACATTGCGATTACTATTAATTATTATTATTATTAATTAATTTATTATTATTATTATTATTATTATTATTATTATTATTATTATTATTACAACCTTTACAAAATGGTTTTACATTAGATTGATTTTTATAAACTTGTTAAAAAAATTAATCCTATTGGCAAACTTCCTGACGATAGTTGTCCTTGCCGATACTTATTTAATCGGTTAATAACTGTCAGCTAATCGGCTATGTGCGATACCGATTCATTCAACCTGTCACTGAAGCACACACATAAACTATATAATATATATTATATATATATATATATAGTAGTAGTATAATATATATAGTATATATATATATAGGTATATATATATATAGTATATATTAGTAATATATATATATATATATAGGGTATTTAGTATATATATATATAATATTATATATATATAGTATGAGGCTATTTACACAGTGCGTTGACTCCAGGAGCGAAAATGAATAATTAATGTATCGTTATTTTAATAATTTAGGGTAAATACATTAAATTTTTTGGTATAACTAGACCTAACATAACCTACAACCTAACCTAACCTAAGCTTAACCTAACCTAACCAAACTTAACCTAAATTAACCTAACCTAATATTAACGAGTCAACCACTTATAAATACGGGTCCTATTATATATATAGTAATATATAGTAATATATAGTAGGTATATAGTATATATATAATAGTATATATATATATATAGTATATATATATAGTATAGTATAATAAATAGGTAGATTATATATATAGTATATATATAAGTATTGATAATAGATATGACTAGTTATATATATGGGTGGAGTCTTAACATGACTTTATTATGGGTGTTTTAAATTTTTTGTCCAATCAGGCAAAATGGTATTGTCAAGTTGACAGTTAAGTAAACTGGTTCAGTTTTTTTCCTCTTTTTTTCTTTTCCCACTTCCTTTTTCATTTTCACTTCTCTTCCTTCTTCTTTCTTCTTGCTTCTTCTGTCTTGACTTTCTTTTTTCACTCTTTTTCTTTTTCTTCTTCTTTTTTTCTTCTTCTTCTTCTTGCTTCTTTCGTTCTTCTTCTTCTTGCTTGCTTCTACCGCCACTACTTCTTCTTCATCTGTGACAGTTGTGAAAGTTTGCATGTATCATTGTATATTTTTGAAGCTTCCATTATTCTTTTTCTTTTTTCGTTTATTCGTTTTTCTTTTTCCTTTTCTTTTCGGTCGTTGTTTGTGTTTTTCTCTTTTCTGCCTTGGACTTGCTTGTTTCTTTTTCTCCTTCCTTCCTTCTTTCCTTCCTTCTTCTTCCTTCTTCTCTTTTTATTCTCTTCCTTCTTCTCTTCTTCTTCTTTCTTCTCTTCTTCTTTCTTCTTCTTCTTCTACTTCTGCTTCTCTTCTTCCTTCTTCTCTTCTTCTTCTCTTCTTCTCTTATTATAGTTTTTTAGGTATTATTATTGATTATTATTGATTATATATTATCATTATTTTATTATTTAATTATTAATAATTATTAATGTATTAAATATATAAACATGTTTTAAAGTAATATTATATTACTTTTAAAATCTTGACAATCAATATTATCTATTTTTTCGTTACTCAAGTTGATCATAATGATGATTATTATTAATATTAGATTAATTAATTATGAAATTATTATTTTATTATTTAGTATATTATGTTAAATTTAAATTATTATTTTATATTATAATTCATTATTATTATTATTATTATTATTATTATTATTATTATTATTATTATTATTATTAATTAATTTTTCTACTACTATATAAATATTTCCAATTATTATAATTAAATGGTAATTAAATTGTGTTGATTACAATTACCATTTTAATAATGAAAAATTATTATTATTATTATTATGTGATTATTAATATTATGATTATGTATTATTATATATTATGTAAAATAGTATTTTATTAATATTAGATTATAAAATTTTTAAGGTCCTCTGAAGATATACTAATTTTATTATTATTATTCTAATTGCAGATTATTCTGTTATTTGGTAGTTATTATTATTTATTATTATATATTATTATTATTATTATTATTAATTATTATGGCTGGTGTCAACCTCATATAATCATTATTAATCTAATTATTTTATCACATTATTTTTATTATTTCATTATTATTAGTTATTATTTATTATTATTATTATTAATTATTATTATTATTAGTAGTAGTAGTAGTAGTAGTAGTAGTAGTAGTAGTGAAAATATTTTTTTCTTACTTTTATCATTAAAACTGTTTTTATTTTATTATTTTATTATTATTATTTTTAATGGTTAAATTATTTTATTACTGTTCATTATTACAACAGTCAAAAATTATACTTGTTGCTATTGTATCAGCTATTGTTCTTGTTGTTATTAAATTATTTATTATTATTATCATTAAAATTTCATGTTTGTGTTAATGATCGGGGCTCGAAGGAAACTACTGTGTTTCCCCCTGCTGCCCCTTTTCAGAGCAGTGGACTGCTAAATTAAATAAATAAATGTATTTATTAGTGTAGGGCCTACTTTATAAAACTGTGTAACTATAATTGTACCGTTCATAATATGAATTAAGTTATCAGAAATTGAGAAATTATTATTATTAGTTATTTTATTATTATTATTTTATATTATTATTTATATTAATTAATATATTTATTATTTTAATTATTATTATTATTAATTCATTAATTATTAACTGGGGAGCAAAATTTTTTGACGCTGTATAAAAGGACTTCTTTCTTAGAGGTTTTGGCGCGATCCAAAAAGAAATTATATTGGTGTTTGTCTACAAGGTTCAGTTTTGCTGTCATTCATATGAAAACTAAAAAAAATAAATTAAAAAAAGTATAAAATGAAAAAAAATAAAAAAAATAAAAATTTTTTTTTACCATATCATAAATGAAAAACCGGTATATCTTTTTTATTATTTGTCCTATCAATGAATGAAATTTTCACAACATATATACTTGGGCAAGATACCCATATTTTATTTAGATTAACTGTTTGTATACCCACCCGTTTTTTCTCTGTTCGCGGCGAAAAAAAATGTTTATACAATTTTTTTTTCTATGTTTAAATGTAAATAGTGCCAAAACTCGAAGTGACAGACAAAAACCACTACGATTTTTGAATTCATCATAATAAAATACATTGGAAACAAGTATCGGATCATAAACAACAGAGGAAAATGTAAAATTTGTTGACCTGTGTTATGATTATTATTATTATTATTATTATTATTATTATTATTATTATTATTAACAGTATTATTATAGTAGTATATTATTAATATTACAAAACAATTTATTAAATTAGTTTTTGAATTATAGAATTATTTTAATTATATTATTATTATGTATTATTATTATTATTATTATTATTATTATTATTATTATTTTTATTATTATTATTGATAACCCTTTTAAGATTAAAAGCATTAGCATAGTAGTTTAAGAATATTTTGAGTTTATAAAAAAAAAAAACATATTTTATTTTTTAAGGAGGGAGAAGCTGGAGACAGGGAAAGGGGAACCAAGCAAATTTTTTTAACCTATTCTTTATAAAGTCTGTCTGTCTGTTTGTCTGTCTGTCTGTGCGTGTGTGTGTGTGTGTGTGTGTGTGCGCGTGTGGAAAGCTATTCCTTGGATGGGCGATCTGCGACGATTTATTATTTGGTTAAAAAAAGGAAAAGCCTTGATTTTATTACCCACGTTATTATCTTTATTATTAAGGAAAGAAATTATTATTATTATTATTATTATTATTATTATTATATTAATTATTATTATTATTATTATTATTATTTTCGTAAAGGAAATTTTGTATGTGTGACTACATAGGATTGCACTTGTTGCTGAAATTGAATCTATTTTGGTTTTGACACCCACTCAATTTCTTACAAGGAAATTATATATATATATAATATATATATAATATTAATGATATATATATATAATATATAATATTATATATTATTATATATATATTATATATACTATATATATATATATTATTATAATATATATATTTATATATATCAACGTGGCTACTGGAAGAAAACACTTGGGTAGGCAGAGTTTGTTAATATATAATTAATATTATATATATATATATATATATATATAGTATATTTATATATTATAGTATTATATATATATATATATATATTATAATTATTATTAATATATATTATATAATAATCAGTGGCGTACCTGGGAAAAAGAATAACACTTGGTAGGCAGAGTTTTTTATAATATAATATATATATATATATATCTATATATATATATATATATATATAATATAATATATAATATATATAAAATATATATAATATATATATATATGTTATATATATATATATAATTAATATATATAGTAGCTAACGAAAACATCGAAAACATATTTTAATAATTATAGATACGTACCTATTAAGTTGTATGAAAAAGCCTTGTTTACATTAATTTACCAAATACTTTTTTAGATTCACACATTCCAATTGAGTAATATCTTAGGCCTATCATTTTTTAAAAATAGAGCTGTCGTTTTATTGATAAGTTTTAAAGCGTTTTTCTTTATTTAAAATATCTACACTTACTCCAATTACTTGCATTATTCCACCTAATTTTAATGTATATAATGCTAAATACCACTTAAATAAAGTTGTATAAAATTAATATTCAATATCAGAACAATCAGACACATTCGATACAAAAATTTAAAACAAACTGCCACAAGCCACACATTTCGTACATTATTTACGGAAAAGAGGAAACTGAAAGGTTTCATATATATTATCGAATATTTTATCGATTATTATATAGGTAGGACAGACTAGCCCGCTCCCTTATAAGTTGACATAAACAATGACGTCATTCGTCCTCCGCTCGGTGCAAAGAATTTTGCTCCTAAGATCAGAGTAGGAGCGAGAATTTCTAAAGGAATTGAATTTAATTATTATAGCTATTATTATTAATGGTGTTGTTTGTTTCTTTTAATGTATGATCAAAAATTAAGGCTTCTTTTTTTTTTACCCTTTATAATATAAAATTTTAAATAAAAATAGTATACTTTTTACAATTAAATTTCAATTATTTAATATTTAAAACCTAAAAAATATTGGGTAGGAGCTACCTACCCCGCCCGGCCTACCCTATATATACGCCCCTTTATATATATAATATATATATATTAATATATATATATATATATATATTTATATATATATATATATATATATATATATTATATATATATATATATATATATATATATATATCCGGGTGTTTCATGAATGACCCAACCTGATAGATAAAAGAGTAGAGCTTCCGCGAAAACACATTTTCCTGCCATAATATTCATTAGGTGGCAGCAAACTGTACTCAAGGTCTACAACCTGTAGCCGTGAAAATGACAAAGTTAGGCGCCAGTCGCAATGGAGAGTTCAGTCCATTGTGTTGTGTTAACAATGTCGTTTTGCAATAGAGGAACGTATTATTGTTGTTTCGTATTGTGCGTACAAATCATACGAATATGTGATAGAGTTTGAGTTGAAGCGTCCTCAGTCTACAGTTTCAAATAAACGACAATATCAAATTTGATTTTAAAAAAATCGGACCCAGGGTCTGTCCATATGGAAAGACCCCAGGTCAGCCATCTCTGTTAACTGCCGAAATTTTTTCTGATCTTCGCAGCTCTCGTTTAACACGCTCATCCACAAAGTCACTTATAGTAGAAAGGTATCACATGTTGGACTGTTTTGAGGGCTACAAATAAGTTAAAATTGCATTACTACCGTATTTTTGTCGTCTATGAACTGAAAAAAAACAGACTAAATATATCCTTACTTTAATACAAAGCAGTAAAATAATTCATCGTTGATATCAGTTTCGAAATACAAAATGGATGTTATTTTATAAACAAAAAAAAACAAAGCAAATAAAGAAAACATTCTTCTTGTTCTCTGAGTAGCAAAATAATTGATCACTTCTCTCCTTTTCATTGGGTAGCTACGATGAACTCGTTATTAATGTCAATCCTGTTAATATTTTCTCTTCTGTAGAATTGGTAAGGTAGGTTTTCAGCTTTTTCAAAGTTGGGAAAGATCTTTCTGGAAAAGCGATTTGTGGCTGGGAGAGATGCTAATATCCATAACAATCGAAAAATGCTTAAGGCCATTAGAGTATTTGATGATAAATTTTTATTTTCTTTATTTTACCTCTCTTCTTTTTCTACAAAATAAACTCAACATTTAAGAGTTTCGAAGTCCACAATTTGATATAAAAAAAAGATTAAATTCATTTGCAAAATCCGTAAAATTTTTAGTAGATGTCGATGGAATAAGATTACTAAGATGTGTAAATATGCATCTGTGGCTCAATATCGTGCTCTTTAGCTGGTTTGAAAATCATCACGAAAAGAAATTTGTAATTGCTATTTTAGTGTTGCTTTATGCCTTTTGATTTTAAACTTACTTTCAGACGAGGCATTCTTATTTCTTTATTAACAGAAAGCAGAAGTTCTGTTGCAACTTCGAAAATGCTTGAAAATTTCTCATCGATATTTGAGCGAAAATCTTTCAAAATAGGCAATTATCAAAATTCAATATAATCATGAGGAGTGGTTATCTCTAGAGATGGTACCTGAAATGTAGTACCTAATGACGATTAAAAGAGTATCAAGCCAAGTTGATATACTCACAACTAAGCTTAAAAAAAATTTTTTTAGTGTATTGCAAATCTAAGTTTTTACGAAGCCCAAATGTTTTCTTCATTTCTACCAAAATATACTCAATTTGCTTCTTAGATTATATTATTTATTATTATAAAAATTTTGCTTAAATAAAAATTAAGAAATTCAAATCATCAAATAATTTTGATTATTTTATATTATATATATATATATATATATAATGTAAGTATATTATATATGTATTATATTATGAATATAATATAATATATATATATTATATATATATTTTATATTCACTGAAAGAATTGTTTTTGTTTATGATAAACAAATTATTTTGGTTAAGAGCTTATTGACAAAAAATTGGTTATGTTAATGAAAATATTTTGTTATTGATAATAAACACCGAATTTTAACCAAATAATATTAGCTGCTCTAACTAATCGACTTTTGTTAGACAAATTAGTAACTGGAAATAAATGCTGGTTGTTTTCGTAAAACCGGAAATTTTATAGATGTTCTGCTAACGCAATTGAATTATTTTTAATGGTAACGAAAGAAACTTATTCACATTAATCGAAATAAATTTTTGTCGCTATATATATAATAGTATAGTTATTATAGGTTATTAATATTAATATATATTATATATATAATATATATATATATATATATATATATATAATATATATATATAATATAAAGTATATATTTATATATATATATATATATAGTCCAGACCTCCACAAAAGCACCAATCCATATCTTGAAAACTAAGTATAGCTACCCAAAAAAAAGGAAAACATTGGGGGTGGAATCAGCCAACGAATTCAGTTTTAGGAAAAACACACTTTTTTTTTTTTTTTTCCAAGATCGGTAGGTCGGATTTTAAATTTTTTTTTCGCAGATAGCCTCTATAGATGCCATAAAAATGAAATAAAAAAATTCAATAGCACTTGGGGGGATATTTACGGGGGGCCCACCCCCGTACACCGCCCGAGGCGCCCCCGTGAGTTGGTTGTTGAAAACAAAAGTAATATAAAAGTTAAAAAAAAACATGCAAAACAGCCACAGGGGTAAATTTAACGGGGGGTGGAGTCCCCCGTACCCCCTGAGCCCGTGAGTGGTTGGTTAAAAAAAAAGTAATTAAATTTTAACGTCCCTACATATATTAAATTTCAGTATGCCATAAATTTCACCTCGGAAAAAAAAAAATTACAAATCTTCATACCGTTCTTTGAAAAAAAAAAATAAAATGAAAGAAAAAACAAAGGTGTGATTTCCTAACTAAATTAATGTTAGAAACACTTAATGTTTTTTTTTTTTTTTTTTTTTTTGTAGGTATCGTAAGTTTCAAAGATTATGATTGGTTGGCTTTTTGTGCGAGGCTGCCATACTAATATATATATTTTTAGTTATATTATATATATATATATATATTATATATATATATATTATATATATATATATAATATATATATATATAATATAATATATTATATAGTATAATATAATATATATTATTATGTATGGGGCCTATGTAAAACCTTTTCTTTATTATAAAAGAACGTGGGAAGGTCGGATATTTTGAACAATTCGTTCACAGGGGCTTCTAAGATGAAATACCTAAATAGATGTTTTTTCGTATGAAGATTTTTTTTTCAAGAGATGGGATCGGGTGTTTATTTTTTTTTTTATTCGAAATGTGAATATTATACGATGACATAAAAAGAAAAAAAAAAAAAAAAAAAAACTCAATTTTCCCGTCTGAGAACGATGTTATTATGTGTAACATAATAGTAAACACCACAACCTCTGTGAAATTATATATAAAAGAAAGAGTTATTGGTTTTAAAAAATGCTAAAAAATTAAAAAAATAATTATTTTTCTTTTTGAATGGGGGGAAGAAATAACGCTCGGAAGGGAACACTTTCATAACACCGAAAAATCCTCTTTTCTTGGTTGATTATTTTTTTTTTTATATATATGCATTTATATTTTTTAGAATCAATGTTTTACCATTGGAGACTTTTCTTGATTTTTTTCTTAACTATTTTTCTAACTATAATCACAATAAAATTTTATGACGTAATGTTATGTTGGCAACCCTTGGCAAGTTGGCATTACTGAATAACAAATTTTCCTGGTTCCTGAGTCTTGATGTAGAATGTCATAGTGTCATAGTCGATTACCGAAATTCGTATTTTTTTTTTAACGTTAATGTTATTGTAGTGCCTACTTTTAAAGAATGGAAGAATTTTTAAGGAAATTTAATCTTGAAGAGATACTAACATTATTGAAAGGTAATCATTGTTTCCTAATTTTACAATGTAAATGCTAATATTGATTTTAGCTTTAAGCTACCTTTAGGTAGGCTACCGTAAATATAGAAATAATGCTTAAAACTGTTTAGTATTATGTTCAACTAATATATATATATATATAATATATTAATATATATATATATATATAAATAATATTTATAATATAATATATATATATATATAATATATAATATATACTATATATATATGACATAGTTACTTTATATACTTATGTTCTAAATTAAATGTTTCATCTTATTTTATATTAATTTTAAAGTAAATATTCTAAGAAATGTAAAAATTTAAGGGAAAAAATGTTTTAAATAATAAAGATTAGTTTTTTATATGGAAAATCAGGCAAAGATAATGTTAAAAAAAAGCAGATATCAAAAATCTGACAATGTCCTTCATGACCTTGAGGCGTGACGTAATACAACTTAAAAATGTTGCCAGATTCACAATATAAATATATTATATATATATATATATATATTATATATATATATATATATATATATATATATATATATATAATATATATATATATATATAATATATATATATATATATATATATATATATATATTATTAAAGGTATTAACAAGCCAAAGTATGGGGGCTCGGAAGGCCGACGGGGAAATAAGTGGGGGGACGTCCCATACCCCGTAGGGGAGGGGGCGGAGAAACCCCCGCGACACCTAAATATACCGAAAGAAGCGGGGGTTCCGGAGACCCTCCCCGGGGGGGGAAATAGTCCTTACCCCTGTCGTTCACACGGAAGGCCGAGAGACCCAACTCTTTTCCATCTTTGGGCAGGTTTTTACTCCCTTGGATTCCTTTAACTAAGAAGGAAATTACCCAAGGAAACCCAAAGATGGAAAGAGTCGGGTCTCTCGGCCTTACCGGTGAACGACCCAGGGAGGACTATTTCCCCCCCATCCGGGGAGGGTCTCCGGAACACCCCGCTCCTTTGGTATTTGGGGTGTCGCGGGGGTTCCTCCATCCCTCCCCTACGGGGTATGGGAAAACGTCCCCGCCCTATGTCCCCGTCGCTCGAGCCCCCTAACTGTTGGCTTGTAATATCTGATTATAAATATATATATATTAATTGATAATATATATAATTTATAATTTATAATATATAAATATATATATATATAGTATATATATATATTATATATATATATATATATATAATTTATATATATATATATATATATATATATATATATATTATATATATGGTTATATTGGTAATCTGGCAACATTTTTAGATGGTTGTATTACGGTCACGCCTAATTCGTCAACGAATAAAAAAAATTTTCGGCATGCCAAATTCCTCATGATCTATGCTTTTTTTTTTATATATTATAATTTTTGAGTTTAATTTCATATAAAAAAAAAACTAACTTAGTATTAAAAACATTTTTTTCCCTTAATTTTACAATTTCTTATAATATTTACTTTCAATTAATATAAAATTTAATGATGATAAAAGTTTTTACTTTAGATCTAATTGTTTATATAATTTATATAGTATATAATAATATATAATTATATATATTATATATATATATATATATATAATATATATATAATATATATTTATATATAATATATTATATAATATATATATATATTAATAATATATCTAATATATTTAATATATATATATATATATATATAATATATATATTTATGGTAATTGGTTGATAAGGCCTATCTATTCTCTCGATTTATTTCCAAAAATTCCAAATACTTAGTAATTAAATGGTTGCAACAATATGATTTAAATTTAAGTGTAAACAAAAGCGCCTTTAACCAGTTTAAGGCAACTTTATTGAAACCATTTTCTATATAAAATGTTAAAAATGGGTAATTATTAGATAAGGGCTTCAACCTCGCGATTTCAAAAAATTTTGCACAGTATAAAAACTTGTGCAAATGTATTAAATAATTATATAAAATCAAAAATTAAGTCTGTAAAACATCTACAAATTTTTTTTGGTGTCACAAATATCTACATTTTACACCCCCAAAATCCTAGGTTTATTTAGTTTTTAACTTTTTTTTTTTTTATTTTTTTTCATATATATATTATATATATATATAATATTAATATATATATATATATATAATATAATTTATATATATGATATACTTATATATATATATAATTATATATATATATAGCTAAGTCATCTAACCATCATTAGGCCGGGGGGGTACCAGGGGACAAAGAGGCCCCCTGTAGAAATAACCTCTAATTATAATATATATATAATATATAATAATTATATATATATATATTTATATTATAATATATATAAATATATATAATATATATATATATATATATAGGTACATAGTCTAACCTCCTTGGTCCATTTTTTGTATTACGGCGAGAACAAAGATAAAATTTTAAAATTAATTTTAAACGGTGAAATATAGATTATAACGGTAAGAAATAAATTCTATTTTACAAATATAAATAATCAGCCCAAGAATTTGTGAAGTTCAAAAAAAAATTTTATATATAAATTTAATTATATATATATATATATTATTATAATATATATATATAATATATTATATATATATATATAATAATATATATATATAATATATATATTTATATATAATATATATATATATATTATATATATATATATAATATAATATATTTGTTTTCTTTAAAAAAAGGTCGTTTAAAGTGTTTGGAAGAAATATTAGGGGGATGAGAGAGAGAGGAGAGAGAAGAGAGAGAGAGAGAGAGAAGAGAGAAGAGAGAGAGGAAGAGAGAGAGAGAGAGAGAGATGAGAGAGGAGAGAGAGTAGAGCTAACATTATCCAACAAGACAACCAAATGACATATTTGGAAATCAGCGTTTAAAGCTTAAAATACACATATGTTAAAAATAAAAATTTGTATCTCGAAAATAAGGTACGACATAAACGGGACTACAGAAAAAACAAAATTTGTAATCAGCCGTAAATTGCGAAAAGCTTTAATTAAGATATGTAAATTTTTTATTTTATGATTTAAAAAAAAAAAACTACCGAATATAACCGTCGCCCTAAGGAAGGGGGGTTAGTATATTGACCGCCCCGATACTTTCAGATGTCGGGGTGTCGGTCTACACACTTTCCGGCTCTAGGTGGAGGAGAGGACGAACGGGATAGGGGGGTACTATTTCCCCCTTCCGGGGAGGGTCTCACGGAACCCCGCCCCCGCCTTCCCTACCCTCCCCCTTCACCCCTGCCCCTCACTCCCCCTGCTCATGTGGTATTTTGGGTTGTCGCGGGGTTCCCTGCCGCCCTCCCCCCCCAATGGGGTTGGAAAACGTCCCAATTTTCACTGTCACCCCAATCGGCTGCGAGCCCCTAAAATCGCTAGATTCCAAATATGTAATATTTGTTTTCTGTAAGAATGCGTACTTTTCGAGAAATAAACCATTTTTTTTTACATTCTTAGTAATAAGCTTTAAACGCTTGATCCAAAATGTATTTGCTTTTCTTTAGAAGGTAATGTAAGTTCTCTCTCGTCTCTCTTCTCTCGGCCCTCTCTCTCGGCTCTCTCTCTCTCCTCTTTATATATACTAATATATTATATATCTTATATATATTATATATATATCATATATTTATATATATATATATATATAATATATATAGTATTAAGTAAGTAATAATATATATATAATATAATATTATAATATATATATATTGACAACAAAATAAAATTGTTGACATAAATTGGTGCTTAAATAATTGAAGAAAGATACGTGTTTTTTAGTATTATCTGAAATTATCGGGTAATTTCTGAAAAATTATAGGCAATTTCTTGAATATCGATTTGAAAACAAATGACAGCAAGCATTAAACTTGTTTGCCCTAGTATAATATATATAAATATATATATTATATTATATATTAAATTAATTAAATTAAAAAAATTAAAATAAATTAAAATATATATATAATATATTATATAAATATATATATATAATATATATATATATATATATAATTTATTATATATATACTTTCTTTTTTTTTTTTTTCCGTTAACCCCCCACAACGATAAATCGATTATTTTATAATATCATTGTTTCATATTAAAATAAATTTTGATTTCCTTGTTCTATCGATCATTAATAATAATAGTTATTTATTTTATTTTTTTTGTGAAGTTTAGAAATCTAGGAATCAATTTGTTGTAATTTAATTTTCCACATGTTATTCGAGAGTTTCGAGTGTCCTATTTGTGATATTTATCTTACTATAGTTGCTAAATTTATGAAAAGATGTCTTTAAATAAAGTTATAAGAGATATAACACTAAAGAAAAAGTTAGTCGTTTAATGTTGCAATCATATTTATACGAACAGATGTGGAGAAAAAAAAATAAAGGAAATTACCTATTTGAGGAGATATTAAAAGAAATAGTCAAATAATTTCCTTCTTAAATTTTAAGAACATATAAATTTAAATTGGTTTATGAGGGACATTGTTGTATTAGAGATAAATTAATAATATAAATCGATATATCTTGTGGGGGGTTAAGCCGAAAAAGAACTCTATTATTATATATATATAAATTTTATATATATAGTATATATATAATACTATATATAATATATTATAGGTATATAGAACTATATATATTATTATATTATACTATATATATATATATATATATATATATAAATATATATATATATAATATATATATAATATATATATATATACGGAATATATATATATTGTATATAGAATTTTTTTTTTTTGGAGTCAATGTACAGGAACCCACCACGGCGGCTCAAAGAGAGGCGGCCATACTGGGCTGAAAAAATCAGCACCATGGAGGGTCCTGTCATACATTGCATTTTAATGTTAACCCAGAAATCAATCCTTCGTTGCTCTACGCTGCAGCTCTTCCAAGCAAAATTCTATGTCTTTCTTTAATTTTAAAGGGGCCCAAAACTTGGTGCACAATACTCTAATGACTGGCCTTACACATAGCTCATTGTATAGCCTACTTTAGACTTCCTTACTCTTGTAAAAACAATCATTAACGATTATTATACCTATATCTGTATTTGCCTAATTTCTGCGTCCAAACATTGGTTAGCGCACTTTGAGGATTTACTGCTTATACACAGCCCAAATCCTTTTCTTTGGTCTAAAGTACAGACTCGAGCCCATCACTTCATGTATATGCTAAAGTCCCTTTAATCGAGTAACCTATCAGTGAAGTAACCTTACACTTTTTACTTAAAATTCATTTTGCCACTTATCCGCCCAACCAAGAAGTTTATAAGATCCTTTTGAATCTTTATGCATCCATCATTATTTTCCAATTGAAGTTGCTACTTTGGTAAATCATCCTGCAAACCTAGAAAACCTTCTTAGAACCCTGATCTAAAAATCATTTATATAAATGAGGAAACAGTAGTGGTCCCAGTACAGAACCTTGTGGGACACCACTCTTCACTATTTCCAATGATGACTTATTGCCATTTTGTAGTACACACTGCCTTCTATTCCACAACCACTCTTAATCCAACCATGTACCACTCTCACCTATTTCCAACATTGCAATAACTTTTGAATCAGCCTTTTGTGGGGAACTTTATCAAAGGCTTTGCTAAAGTGTCAAAAATAAATAGATACAACTGGTTCTCCTTTCGTCAATGATTGCAATGCCAAGTAAGAACGTAATCCAATAATTCTAAAAGGTTTTTTGTTTGAACATGATTCTCCCCAATTTCCTAAACACCATCGCTGAGCAATTCATCGACAGTAATTTGTTTATCATAAATGTTCTATATAACTTTTTCCAAGTAAACTTTTCCAGAAATTTTTACGAACCAGAGATTGTTAAAGGCTACTGGCCTATATTTCCCAAATCTCCCTTACTTAACCTTCTATAAATGAGGCATTCCTTTCGGAATAAACAACTCCAGCTTTAATCTGGTAAACAAAGTGTATGTTAAGAACGTTTAAAAAATTCAAACAATGCCTTGCAATAGTACTGTCTACTACCCTCTTTTAGAATTCTACCATACATATATACCATCAGGACCTGCAGCTTTACTTGGATCAATATGTTCTAGTAGCGATTTAATTTCTTTTACATCAAATTCAAATTCTGTTAGTCTATTTATTACATGTAAACGAGAACCACTAGTTTCCAAACCACCAGCGATTAAAACAAAAAAAGTTGTGTGTACAAATGTACATTTATCTGATATATGTGTGCTTGCGTCTGATTTAAATTCTATAAAAATATGTCAAGAGTATGATAAAATTAACACAGATATTAAATAATAATAAAAAAAATAATCTAAAAAAAAGACTACTTGAATATCACTTATATGGCTTCACTGAAGTGAAAAATTTTATATTTATAATAATGTTAAATCTCACTTCCCTTAAATTTGGGATTTTTAAGTTCAAGTAGCGTTTTATAAAATAGTGGCTCTATAAAGCTTACAAGATCCTATATATATATATATATATTTATTATATATATATATATAATATATATATATATATATATATATATTATAATATATAATAATTATATATATTTAAATCTAATTATAGTATCTATAAGTAATATTTCATTATACGTATATATATATATTATATGTATAAATATTATTATAAATTAATAAATATATATATATATATATATAATAATAATAATATATATATTAGGTAATTGTTTAT
>JABUQX010097266.1:15000-20000 GCA_015478945.1 Trachelipus rathkii | reverse complement strand
TTAATAATGATAATAATAATAATAATAATAATAATAATAATAATAATAATAATAATAATAACAAAAATCAATAATAATAATAATAATAATAATAATAATAATAAAAATAATAATAATAATAATAAATAATAATAATAATAATAATAATAATAATAATAATAATAATAATAAAATAACAATCAAAACAATAATAATAATAATAATAAATAATAATATTAATAATAATAATAATAATTTTAAAAATAAAAATAAAAATAACTAATAATAATAATAATAATAATAATAATAATAATAATAATAATAATAATAATAATAATAAACAGTAATAAGAGAAACCGGGAATATAAAGCAGTAGTATAATGACTCTATGAAAGAACGGAAAAACAAAAGAATTGAAAGCAGCAACGCAACTATAGTGTTTCACACAAAAGGACATTAGAGTTCATTTTTAGAAGACGTTGACGTTTCTCCTCCTCCTCCTTGTAGCAGCAGCAGTCCATCGTTGTTGGTTGACTTATCCTAATCGTGACTCGACCTTGAACGAGGATTTTGAACCTCACACATTTCCAGTCTTAAAAAAAAAAAAAAAAAAAAAAAAATCTATCCTGAAAATAAACTCTTGCCTACATAGGTACTTGCGTGTGTGTTGTGTGTGTGTGAAAGAGAGAGAGAAGAGAGAGAGAGAGAGAGAGCAGAGAGAGAAGAGGAGAGAGAGAGAGAGATGAGAAGAGAGAGGAGAGAGAGATGAGAGAGAGAGAGAGAGAGAGGAGAGAGAACTTAGAAAACGTATGCGTGACAAAGCACAACACACACACACATCATATATATATATATATATAATATAGATATATATATATATATATATATACTATATTAATATATATATATATATATATATATATTATATTATATATATATATAAAGTATATATTATAATATATATTTATAGAAGCTTAAGTCTACACTCACACCTATACCGACACACACACACACATTATATGTATATATATATATATATATATATATTTATATATATATATATATATTATATATATAAATATATTATATATATATATATATATATATATATATATATATTATATATATATGTTAGGTCAATTATTGTCACTTTATTGATTCATTGATGATGTCTGAAATCTACAGTCTTTTCCAGTCTCTTTCCTCATATCCTTTTTCTTCAAGCTTTTCGAAGAGTCGAAAAACAACTTCTTGTTCCAAGCATCACATACTCTCCCCTGAACCTTCGCATTTCATAAATTTGGGTGAGGGGGAGGGGGTGAAGGGGGAGGCAAAAACATTCTCAAACGAGTCCCTAATAACAAGTGCATCCTTCCCGCTACATCAGCAGCTTTTCCCACACAAATGTTGCTTCTAAAATAACAATTATGGTATTGGTGTGAATAGATACCGACACTTTCACTAGTAAACTCAACAGTATCAGTCTATTTATAGATATCTTTTCTTAGATACCAGCACTTTCACTAGTAAAGTCAAGAGTATCAGTCTTTTCTTAGATACTAGCACATTTACTAGTAAAGTCAACAGTATCAGTCTCTTCTTAGATACCAGCTCTTTAACTAGTAAAGTCAACAGTATCAGTCTTTTCTTAGATACTAGCACATTCACTAGTAAAGTCAACAGTATCAGTCTCTTCTTAGATACCAGCACTTTCACTAGTAAAGTCAACAGTATCAGTCTTTTCTTAGATACCAGCACTTTCACTAGTAAAGTTAACAGTATGTCTTTTCTTAGATACCAGCACTTTCACTAGTAAAGTCAACAATATCAGTCTTTTAGATACCAGCACTTTCACTAGTAAAGTCAACAGTATCAGTCTTTTCTTAGATACTAGCACATTTACTAGTAAAGTCAACAGTATCAGTCTCTTCTTAGATACCAGCTCTTTAACTAGTAAAGTCAACAGTATCAGTCTTTTCTTAGATACTAGCACATTCACTAGTAAAGTCAACAGTATCAGTCTCTTCTTAGATACCAGCACTTTCACTAGTAAAGTTAACAGTATCAGTCTTTACTTAGATACCAGCACTTTCACTAGTAAAGTTAACAGTATGTCTTTTCTTAGATACCAGCACTTTCACTAGTAAAGTCAGCAATATCAGTCTTTTAGATACCAGCACTTTCACTAGTAAAGTCAACAGTATCAATCTTTTCTTAGATACCAGCACTTTCATTAGTAAAGTTAACAGTATCAGTCTTTCCTTAGATACCACCATTTTCACTAGTAAAGTCAACACTATTAGTCTATTCTTATCTAGCTTGGATAATTCAACAGAGAAAATCCAGAAGTTCCCATTTGTATTACGATTTTTCTGTTACTACAAATATCAACTTCTCCAACAATATGAAATCTTTAATTCTGTTTAATACTTACTACAAAATATCAATTACTGTTATAAAACCTTCACGTATAAATAAAACTTTACAAAATAAAAATTTCCCAAAGAAAAACCATTGTTTCCCGGTCAGCAAACTGCAAAATTTGATTCCACAAAATATTCTTCTAATTTAACGGCTTCTGAGGTAATATTATCATTTCACCCTCTCTTACAAAAAAAAATGCTATCTTCCGGACAATTACAGATGACGATTGTTAAGTAAGAAACACTCTCTTAATCAACAATAATGAATGTCACCTAAACATCAGAGAAGTATTATTATTATTATTATTATTATTATTATTATTATTATTATTATTATTATTATTATTATTATTATATTTCGCTTTATATTATATATATATATATATATTAATATATATTTTATATTATATATATATATATATATATATATATATATATATATATATATATATATATATATATATATATATATATATATATATATATATTATATATACAATGGTCAGTGTTTAAAATAAGTAAATAAAAACATAAATAACCACTTTAAAAACCTGTTTGATTCAAGCACACACTCAGAGAGAGGGAGGAGTAAAAACTTATTGGAATATCTAGCAACTACGTAATGGTCATTTTTTTTAAGATGTTTAAGCTGATAAAACCCTACAATTTATATTATATTAATATATATATATATATATATATATAATATATATATAATATATATATATTATATATATATATTATAAATGTAAAAATGCAAGACCAATTTATAAATCGATAGATCTATATGTATAATTATATGTCATTAATATATATATTTATATGTATATATATATATATATATATATAGATATATATATATATATATATATGTATATATATATATATATATATATATATATATATATATTTATATATATATATTATATTATTATATAATATATATATATATATATATATATATTATTATTATATATCTTATTATATATTATAGAGAGAGAGAGAGAGAGAGAGAGAGGAGAGAGAGAGAGATTTAAATACAAGATAGATGGTAGTAACATAAGAGGTAGAAAGTTTTAAATATTTAGGAAGTGTGTTCGGAAATAGGGGAGGAGGAGTAGGGGGAAGATATCGCCGTAAGGATAGGAAAATACGGAAGGAGCGTGAACATTTTCTATTCTTTGTTGAAGAATCAAAATGTGCCCCTGTAGGTAAAAAGAATCATTTGAGAATGTTAGACTCCCATTTTGATGTGTGGTGCGGAGAGTTGGACGACCAACACAATCACAAGATGTAGAATACAAGGAGCGGAGATGCAGCGGAAAGAGCAAAGAGATTGAGTGAGAAATGAACACATAAGAGAGAGAGAGAGAGAGAGAGAGAGAGAGAGAGAGAGAGAGAAGAGAGAGAGAGAGAGAGAGATGAGAGCAGAGGAGAGAGAGAGAGCAGGATATGTGAAAAGAAATAAGATAAAGGAAAAGAATGAGGAATCATGACACCTTAGAGGATGGGGTGAGGAGATAAGTGGCGATGAGGTCTTGGGAGTGGAGGCCAGGAGGCAGTAGACCGATGGGGAGGCTGAGAAGAAGGTGGAGACTAAGTAAAGGAGGTGCTGGAGAGACATCACTTCCCGAACATCGATAGAGGGGGATGGGAAAGGAGACTACACACACTGACAGGCAGATAAATGAATTCCTGAGAGTTGAAGTAAGTAAGCAAGAATATATATATATATATATATATATATATAGTATATATTTAATATATATAGATATTATATATATATATATATAAATTTATATATATATATATTATATACTATATATATATATATATATAGTATATATATATATATATAAATATATATATATATATCCTGTATTCCAGTGTTGTGGTGTAAGTTAATGAAATTCTCTCCACCCATAAAGAAAAAAATAATCCTGTTTTATTCCAGTGCGGAAAACATCTGTAGTAACAATTCTTTCTTTTCAATAAACAATTTTAAAAAGGAACTATTGTTGTTTTCTTTTCCTACCAATTCCTTAAGAGCTACCATTATTTTCGGGTGGGGTGAGTGTAATGCTGGGGAGGGACTAGGGGGGGGGGGTGTTTACTTTACATAATCTTCACTCCCGAGTTTATCTTTCGTTTCGTTAATTTTTTCAAAATTCGATTCATGTAGTTGTTCAAAACCGGCTTTACAGATTATGCCTAACTGTAATAAAAAGCATAGTATATATATATATTATATATATATAATATATATATATATATATATATAACTATATATATATATATATATAATATATAATATATATATATATATTATTATAATATAATATATATATATATATATATATTACGGTTGATATTATATATATATATATATATATATATATATATATATATATATTATATATATATACTATATATATATATATATATATATATATATATATATATATATATATATATATATATATATATATATATATATATATATATATATATATTATTAACAAAATAATTTTATGCCGAATTATAAATGTAATAAGAAATATGCATAAAGTAATTCTCATTTTTTTTTTTTGGCTGTAA
>JABUQX010097266.1:5000-12500 GCA_015478945.1 Trachelipus rathkii | reverse complement strand
ATTATACAATTTAATATTACTTATTAACCTACTTCAATTATGATCATTATCACTTAAAGCTAATTTATTTAGATAATAGCCTTGATTAGTTGCTATACGTTTCGTAATAACTTGATAGCTGTATAAAAACTGGTTTAATGGTGGTGACACATTGCAATAGCAGCTCTTGATTGATACTCATCGTTCTACAAAATACTTTAAAAAAAAAAAAAAATTATCCAAGTTTAAAAAGGTTTAGCATTAAAAATGATGTCAATACTTGGAGCAGCTTAACATTTGTGATATTTTTTCCCTACTCAACATGTTACAAAAAAAAAATAAATAAAATAAAACAAATAAATAAAGACATAAAGACATAAAAAATATAGAAGAGACAGTAAAAAGCCACATGGCCTATCGACGGCACGTCCAGCCACAACCAACACCACCCCAAACGCAATGCTCATGCCCAAAATCCAACCAAAGCCCCATAGGGCTTGTCAATTTGGTTTCTGTAACTACCAAAGATCCGACCAATTGGCCCTAGTCCACAAACTACCATGATAGATAAATACTGATACCCAAACCATTCCACATGCATAATAACTAAGTCTATGGTACACATGCAATTTACTTTAATAACAAACTAAAAACCCGCCAATTTGGCTTCCTCTAAATATATTATATGATATACCCAACCCATCCATAAAGAAATCTAACCCTTTCTTAAATGTCGCAATCGAGTCACACTCGGACGGTTCCAGACTGTAAAACTATTCCAAAATAACAACCCATTACTGAATGCTGCTTTCTTATATCAAGATGGCATGCTTTTCTTCTTAAATTTTCTTAGTATGCCCACCTGCGGTCACCTGTCCATTTTCAGCTACTATGAAAAATTTATTAATCTCTGTATTTATCAATAGATGTAACTATTTTGTAGACTTTGTATCATGTTCCCCTCTGAGAAATCCGCCTGTCTACAGAAAACATTCCTAACTCCTCATTCCTAACATCATCACCTCTTACCCTCAAACCCAAGAAATTGGTCACCGTTATATGTCCACTGTTATTCCCAGGTATAACAATGTAATGATTTGAAATAAGGGGCCAACTTGATTGTTATTAATTTTAATTGACTGACAATAGCTACTCATATACGAGTTACTTTATTACTTTCCTTGCTCTTATAAACAACATACACCCAAATATCAATCTGCAGACATTTTGTTAGCTTTATTGAAGATTCCATACACTCTGATTAGATAACTTTCAAATTAATGCTAACAAGCACACCTAAGTTTTTTGTTGTCCAACGACTCAAGCCAATCCCCATTCATAATGTAGTTTATATAGTATATTTGAGTTACCTAGGTGAAGTTGCTTATACTTCTGAAGTATTGAAATTCATTTTCCAATTAACAGCCCAGCCAAAAAGTTTATCCAAGTCATTTTGAACTTTTCTACAATCATTGAGATTCCCATTGAGGCAATAATTTAGTATCATTAGCAAAGTTATACGAAACGCTACATTTAATCCCGGTCTAAAATCATTCTATATATACATGAGGAAACAATAGTGGCCCAGCACTGAACCCTGTGGGACACCACTCTTCACTATTTCCCATGATTGACTTATTGCCATTTAGTTGCGCAACCACTACTATAAATCCAACTTGAACTTCTCCACCAATTACCATAATTGTGATGACTTTTGCATCAGTCTTCTATGGGTAACACTTATCAAACCGCTTTACTAACAGTCTACAAGATATACAAATATCAACTGGATTCCATCGGTCAATGCCAGTCCATAAGTATTCCACTAAATCTAAAAGGTTTGTCTGACATGACCTACCCCTTTCTGAAAACCGTGCTGGGACAGTCGTCTCCACATTACCTTCTAATATCTTCCTAACAATATTTTCCTATATCGACCTCTCAGTAACTTTCTAGAACCTTTAACAACCAAAGATGTTAAGCTAAATGGCCTATAATTTACCAAATCTTCCTTACTACCTTAAAAACCTATTGTGTCAATTAACAATCATTTAAAACCAGTTATTTATACAGTACATTTACATTTATGGGGGAAAAACTATTCTCAAGACTAATAGTAATAAAATGAAAAGTAGGAATATAATAGAAAACAACAAAGAAATATACAAAAAACTCCTAAAATATATATATATATATATATATATATATATATATAAGATTATAACTATATATATTATATATAATAATATATATATATATATTATATATAATATATAGTATAATATAATATATGTGTGTGTGTGTGTGTGATGTGTGTGTGTGTGGTTGTTTTCCTCCATGATATATTGTTCAAATAGAAGGTCGTTTTCTGCGCGCACGATACAACGTGCTACCCGCACATACACCGCATACAATACTATATTATACTTTACCGCGCGCTATACTATATCATACTATACTATATATATATATATAATATACTAATATATATATTAAATATAAATATTATTATATATACTATTACATATATATATATTATATATATAATATATATATATACAATGATTTTTAATTCTAAAAAGGTTAATGGGCCACTGAGGCTAGACTAATGGTTGAACAGTATACTTAAATGCAACTTGAGAAAAATGATTGTTGTAAATATGCACTATCACCAAAATGTGTTACAAAATCTCCGGGACCTCTTTAAATATATATAATATACTTATATCTATATATAATACCTATAATATAATACATATTCATCAATATCATATATAATTATTATATAATACTATATATAATATAATATATAATCATATATATTACTACTAAATATTCACTATATATATATTCTGCCTTATTTAGTAGGACTCTTTAACCGAAAAGGTATATTTATTATAATTTTGTATTTTTCTCACTTTAGGTATTTTTTTTTAACCAATAGGAATAAAGATTAAAGTTGCCAGTGGCTTCAAACGGTTGAATTAAATATTTTTAAAAAAATTACGTTGTTAATTATTTTTTTTATTTTTACTTTATTTCTAATCTGAATTTGATGGAAACAAATGCCATAAGAAAGAACTGTCCAATCATTTCCAAATCTGAAATAAAATTTAGAATCAGTTCAGTACGAGAAAAAAAAAATTATTTCTTATTTTATGATGCAATTTCCGACAAAAAAAAAAATCATTCAGAAACAAGAAATTTTTTAACAAAAGATCCTGAGAATGATAAATCAAACAGCAAATGACAGAACTAGCCCACCATTCTAAATGATATAAAAATGAAAATAGCAGTTGAAAATGTCGAAAATAATGAAATAAATTACAATAAAAAAAAAATTAACCAGATTTTTTTTTTTGAAAAAGAGAAAAAATATATATTATAGGCCCCTTATATATATATATATTATATATATATATACTAATATATATATAATAATATATATATATATATATATCATATATATATATATATCATATATATATACCTTATATATATATATAATACTATATACAATACAATATAAATAATATATATATAAGTTAACGAACTCCTTACGCATATAAATATATATATATATATATCTTACTATATATACAATATATTATAATAAATATATATATATATATATATTATATAATATAATCATATATATATACTATTATAATACTATCATATATAATAGTATATATTACTATATAAAGCAAGATTAATGAACTCCAATTACGCCATAAGTGACATGGCACAAAACCCTCCTAAAAATTAGGAAGCAATAAGGAAGTATGATTCTAGTGTATATATATATATATATTATATATAATAATATATATATCATATATATATAAAATAAAAATATTACCGCAAAAAATCTATATATATATATTATTATATATATAATATATAAATATATATAATATACACAATATTATTATATATACTATTATAATAATATAATAATAATACATATATAAATACATAATACATAACTACCTATATACTATATACATATATCATATACTCCTAATACATATACTACTATAAATATATTATCATAAACTATATATAATATATAGATATTTTTCAGTACTAATAAAGTAAAAATAATAATATAAGGATAAATACGCTTACCGCAAAAAATATAAAAAAAAGTAAATAAAAAATATTTGCATAATCTTTTATAAAAGAAAACACATGGCTCTCTCTCTCTCTCTCTCTCTCTCTCTCTCTCTCTCTCTCTCTCCCTCCTCTCTCTCCTCCTCTCCTCTCTCTTCATCATCCTTACCTGACAACTACCCTTACATGATACTTCTCTCTCCTCCTCTTTTTAAAGTTATCTACTTTGCTCTTAAAAATCTTCAAATCTCTCTCCTCTTCGTCTCTCTCTCTCTCTCTCTCTCTCTCTCTCTCTCTCTCTCTCTCTCTCTCTCTCTCTCTCTCTCTCTCTCTCTCTCTCTCTGTCTATGAAGCCCTCCCCCTATTAAAAAATAAATTAAAAAAAACATCCCATGCTTCTTGCCACCAAGAGCATCACGCAACAGCATTATTATATATATATCTCCAATGCCTGAAAAAAGTCCTTGATCAATCCAAACACGCCCCATTCTTCCAAACCCTTTACCAACAACACCTCTCCCCCTCCTCCTTCAACCCCACCAGCCTCCAAACCCAACCCCATTTCTCTCAGAACACGCTCTATTAACAACACTTCCTCATTTTCTTGCAAAAGAATGCAACGAACGTCTCTTACCTGCCCAATCAAAAACACACACAGTACATATATATATATATATATATATACCTATACGTATAACCATTATATATATATATATATATTATTATATATATTACATTCCTAATTATATTATATAATATATATATACTATAACATCATACTAATATATAATATATAATGGGACACCTTCGCTGATTTGTTAAAGGGGCTCTGCCCCACAATACTCCCCATAACGACGTGAATGGTGTGAAAAGACTAAATAAAACTATTTAAAAAAACCACAGTTTCTGATATTACAGATCATATCTCACATGTAACTTTGGCCGTGAGGCCGTAAAATATATACTATATATATATATATATATAAATATATATTATATATATAAATATTATATTATATACATATATATATATATATATTATAATTATTCATACTATATATATATATATATATTATATATAATATATATACTATATGAATAAAATGTAACTTTCCATATTGCCAAAAACATTCAGTTTCCAGTCTTAGTCATAATATAGTAGGAATTAATGGCTATAAATATAAAGTGAGTGGACAGATTGTCAATTAACTACATACTTAGACTAGAGAGAATGCAAATCATTTATAGTAAATATACTATATATATACTCAATATATATATTATATATATATAACTTAAAATATTATAAATATATTTTATATATATATATATATATATATATATATATATATATTAATATATAATATATATATATACTAATGAAAACCTTCAAATGTTATTTTAAATTTCAGTTAATTACACTGATGACTTGGCAAACCTTTGCCGAAACCTCTGCGGAAAATTTTCTCAGTCGCTAAATATTCTCAATTTGATATTGATTATTCATTTTTATTATCTCTTACAATTAATATTAAAAGACTCAAATTTTCAAAAGATTTTGAAAAGTTAAAATAATTTCGCTTGTGCGGGGGGGGGGTCAGACCCCTTAAACCAACCTGCTATCGGGCCTTTTAATATAATATATTATATATAATATATAAAATATATACTATATATATATATAAAATAAATAGTACAAACATATATATACTACATAATATATATATATATATATACCTATAATTAATAACAATAAAATAGTATTTATTTGCATACGTATAGTATAAAAATGACAAAGTATGTTGTCACGGCAAAATTGAACGAGGTCACTAACTATAACTAACTAACCCTTTTAAAACAATATAATTGTACTTATTTGAATAGTTTAAAAAGGATATGTCGTTTTTAACTTACTAATTAATCCTTTATTAAAGACGGAAGTGGACCTAAATCAAAAGGAAAATTTTGATAAATTTGGTGGGATTATTTATAATGCTGTAATCCACTTTCAATCACTACTAGTCAGAGTATCGATAACAGCTGACACCTACTGTTAGTAGTTAATGAATTTAAAAATTATTTTAAAGGAAAATGAGCTTTACTTAAACCAATATAATAAGGATAATGCACAGCAATGTTCAACAAAACACATCTCAAAAGAATAAAACCTTGATTAGGATAAAATCCCACATTCCACATAATTCCCCCGATTTCCTCCAGCTGATTAAAACCCACCGTACACTAGCATCTTTCTTGTATGAAACTTACCCAGAGTTTCAGAAATTAATGAATATATACACATATATATATATATATATATATATATATATATATATATATATATATATATATATATATATATATATATATATATATATATATATATATATATATATATATATATATATATATATATATATAGTCACTTATCCTTATATATATATATAGTATATATATATATATATATAATTAAAATATAAAAAAAAATTACCCAAAAAATTTTTTATGCTCCGCAAATTTAAAAACAAAACCCATTTTTGTTATTACTAGTAATCCAAACCAAAAATGGATTGATTTTCATACAAGAAAAGTCCCTAATGCACGGAGGATTCAAATCCTATTTCGAGTTTTTCATAGCAATCATGGCAGAATAATTCTTAAAACACTCGAGATGAGGTGGACACTATCCGATCACTCACTCTACACATTCTTTTCTTTCACAGTTCAAACCAATAGCACACACACACACACACACACACACACATAGAAATTTGTGTATCGATGAAAAGGTTTAATAGATAATGATGGAAAATATGATATTGAATAAATTGAAAGAAATAATGAAATTCTAATATTTTACTTTCCTACCAGAACTTCGGATATACGAGCATAATTATGGAATGACCTATTATTATTATTATTATTATTATTATTATTATATTATTATTATTATTATTATTATTATTATTATTATTATAGGTAATTTGCCATGTCAAAGATCAATTATTATTATTATTATTATTATTATTATTATTATATATATATTATAGGTAATTTGCTATGTCAACGATGAATTATTATTATTATTATTATTTTTATTATTATTATTATTCCAAATATTTTTATAGCTAATTTCATGTCCCAAAGATCATATAATCTATTATTATATTATTATTTTTATTATTATTATTATTATTATTATTATTATTATTATTATTATTACTTATTATTATTATTATTATTATTATTATTATTATTATTATTATAGCTACTTTAATGTGCCAAATATTACTAATAATTATTATTATTATTATTATTATTATTAATATGACAACTGATATATGCTGTGTTCCAGTACAAGAACAGAAATTATTATTATAAAAATTAATATGAAAATTAAAAATA
>JABUQX010097265.1:25000-26968 GCA_015478945.1 Trachelipus rathkii | reverse complement strand
CTATGACATAACTAGAGCACTGCTTTCCCCATTAAATTAAACATAACATACTGATATCAGTAAATTATTAATTTAAAGTTTCTTACTATCTGGAGCAAGTTTTTAACCACTCATATTTGTATACAACACCTTTCAATTACAATTTCAAGTGTTCATATCTTATGATAATCCATTTTCCCATTGTTTTTCAAATCATATTCCCTCCCTCAAAATCTCTCACTACTCTTTTGACACCCTCTACTTTCTTAAATATCACATTCTAGCTCCACTCCTGTGCGTTAATCACAACCTTCTATGAAACAAGCAGCAACTCCATAATAATAATGATAATAATAATAATAATAATAATAATAATAATAATAATAATAACATAATAATAAATAATAATAATAATAATAATTATAATAATAATAATATGTATAATCAATAATAATAATAATAATAATAATAATAAATGTAATTATTTATAAAAGGTAATAATATTTCACATTAAGAAAAAAAATGGCTAAAATATTAAAAATTATACTGGTAATAATTTTGATAAAAAAAATGTCAAGTCAAAACAGAAATTTCTTAAAAATATTTAAAGATATAAAATTATCACCATCTAGTTTTTCTACTCTTGGATATAACATATATATATATACTCTCATATATATATATATATATATATATATATATATATATATATATAACTATATATATATATATATATATATATATATATATATATATATATATATATATATATATATATATTATATATATATATATATACTATATATATATATATATATATATATATATATATATATATATATATATATATATATATATTTATATATATATATATATATATATATATATATATATATATATATATATATATATATATATATATATATATACGGTATATATATATATATATATATATATATATCTATACTACTATATATATATATATATATATATATATATATATATATATATATATATATATATATACAGTACTGGCACAATTATTATGGATTTTTCAAAAAATTTCAAATTTTCAACAAAAGGGTAAAAAAAATAAAGTTGCATAATGTTGTTTAATAATAGTTCAAATATATGGTCTATGTTAGGAGATAAATTCTCTATTTAAATTTTTATCCTATTGGTTTATATATATATATATATATATATATATATATATATATATATATATATATATATATATATATATATATATATATATATATATATATATATATATATATATATATATATATATATATATATATATATATATATATATATATATATATATATATATATATATATATATATATATATATATATATATATATATATATATATATATATATATATATATATATATGGGGCATTCCATGTCACTTCAACCAATTTTTGGCAATTTTTTCCGTGACCCCTTTCGATTTTTATGAAAAATGGCACACTAACAGATCTTGTTGAGAAAATATGAATGGTGTTTATTGCAGGTCTCTAGCTCATACGGTTCAGAAAATATGACCTTTGAAACTTTGGTCAAAATGTTCAATTTTGAGAGAGTAGTCCTAGGTCAAAATACAATATCTCGGCTTCTATGGCACTTAGAAGCATCGTGTAAAGACCATTTAATAGATCTTGAATAGCTGTACAACATTTATTTAGATGATTTTGACCTCGGAGGTCAAATAAAAAATTTGACCTTTTGGTGACCTTGACCTTGACCTTGAAAAAAAACTATTCGATTTATTTCAAACTTTGCTCAATTATTGTTATATATGTATATTTTATTTTTTTTAATGAATTAATTTTGGTTTTGGTTTGGTTTAGAAAATATAAGCAATTTAATAAGTACAAATATCACATTTTTTCACTTTTTTTAAAATTACAGAGTGATTCTTATTTTATCGATATATTGTAAGGTTATATAATGATGACACTTGATGAAAGAAGCTATCT
>JABUQX010097265.1:7500-20000 GCA_015478945.1 Trachelipus rathkii | reverse complement strand
ATCATCTGAAAAGACAAAATAAAAAAACGCTATTACTCAAACATGACATAATAATAATATACTCCTTTAAGATAAAGGAGTATATTATTAATATAATTATTATTATGCCATGTAAATATGAAAAATAATATACTCCTTTAAGATAAAGTTAGATATCATTCAATACTCAAATTCAAAAATTCTCAAATTGTGATGCAAAAACATTAAGCTTTCACTAGTATCTGGCGAAAGCCTGTTCCTTTGTCGGGAGTTTACATTACCACCTAAACTAAAAATAAACTCGCTCTCGACTGATGAGGGAGGGACTGATAAAAAAAAGCACTGATAATAATGGAAGCCTTGGCCCATGTTCATGCCACCTCAAAAAAGGATTATCTTCTGTAGGCAGCATCTCCATCTTGAACTGGAGCCTCATCTTCTTTCACAGGTTGCAGAATTTGAATTATCTTTTGCTCCTGATGTTTATCTCTTCAGTTTTTTGGTGGTTCATGGTGTGATTCCTTTGAAGGAGAATGAGTGAAATGTCAATGCAATTTTGGTCATGAACTTATCAAAGTCTAACATATCTAAATCCTCTTTTTCTTCAGTAGGTTTATTTGTTAAAAAGCCACCTTCGTCACTATCAGTGCTGTTGCCAGGGGTTTCTAATAAGGCGGCTTTCACTTCTGAGAATTTTTTTTTATCATGCGAGCAAGCTCCTCGGTTATGCTATTTAAATGTATTGTAGAAGGGGTTCACCGTCGGAGATGCCATTCTTGTGGGGTTTCAGCTAGCTTAAGGAATTCCTTATTAGAACCTTTAATTTATTTTATTTTTACCAGTTGTCACATAAATTACGCAGATGAGAGCACAGGCGCGGAAGGCTTTAAGAGGCAGGGAGATTAAATTGGTAGGAAACAAAGAATTTGATCACGAGATAACGCTTCTAAACATGACTTTAAAAGTGAGCGAGATTAAATTGAGTAGGAAACACAGAAGATGGAAGAGAATTCCACAGAACAGAGATGGCAGGAAAGAAATAAGCACCGCGAACTAGTCTGGAGTTACTAATATCAACACAAAAATCATGTGCAGATACAGCACCCTTTGTGCTAGGGGCGTCGTGGGGTAGTGAGTACTGGTAGAGGGGTTCCCTCCGAGCACTTGCCGCTACTGTACCTATAGAAAGAGATAAAGCACCAACATCGCACCGCAAAGATAGAGGGGTCAAGTGAATTAGAAAGTACAGGACGAGTTTATAAGCCTTTTGGTCTTTGACTCTAAAAGCCGGATGAAACCAGAACCATCCCCAGATATGAGACAGCACTCCATAAAAGGGCGGATGAAACCCTTGTATAGCTGGAGTAACTGAGAAGAGGAAAAAAGTCTCGCAGTCTAAACAGAATTCCCAGTTTCCTTGAGGCCACCCTAGCACCCGTTGTGATGTGAGGTTTCCAAGACATTTTTTTGTTTATGTTAATTAATGCCAAGGATGTTTATATTGTCAACAGGAGAGACGAAAGAACAGTCGAAAGAGATAGAAAGTTAGGTGTCTTAGAGGGAGTTTTGTAGAAGCTGGGTTTAAAGGACTAAATTTCTGGTTGAGCATTACCCAGAGAAATTCTATCAGATCAGCAGAGTAGATTAAGATGAGAGGCAATTCTAGGAGAAAAGAGGAGCAGAATTGAAATGAGTTAGAAAATGAGGTCAGTGTCTTCAACATATGAGTGGATAGAGTTAGGTGTGCAGGTGAGAAGATCATTAATGAAAAGCAGGAATAAAGTAGGAGATAATATAGAACCCTGAGGAACACCACTATTGACAGAAAAAGAAGAAGTCGCCCCATCAACACTAGCCGATATTGAGTGAATTTGAAGAAAGCTAGACATAAGTAGCAAAGAGAAGAAGGAAACCCAAGGGGGGGAGCTTGGAAAGCAGTGGCGCGTGTCATACCCGGTCAGAATGCTTTGAATATGTCAAGCGCCACCACGCATGTCTCCCCGAGTTCCTAAGGCGGAAAACCATAAATCTGTTAAATAGGAAAGTATATAGCTAGTAGACCTCGAGTGCTGAAAGCCGTACTGGCGATCGGAAGAAGGGAATGAGATTCCAGATGGTCTAAGAGTGAGAGTTGAGAAGGGTTTCAAAGATCTTAAATGTATTACAAGTTAGAGCTATAGGGCGATAGTTAGAAGGGTCAGAGCAGCTTCTTTTTTCGGAATAGGTTGGGCATATGCGCTTCCATCACTGAGGAAAGTGCTAGTATTGTGGCATAGAGGATATAGTTGAACGAGGGGCGGGTTGCATGGAAGCACACTCCCCTCAAAACTCGGGAGGAATGCCATCCGGGCCACTCCCGCATTCCTAACGTTCATAGATTTCAGGAGCCCATGCACCCGATCAAATGTAATCACAGGTAGTGACATGGGACACCTGAGAGGAGAGGAGGAGGAGGAATGACAGAATCGTTCAGGGTTGAGTTAGAGGAAAATAGGAGGCCGAAGAGATTGGCCTTTTCAGTTGGAGTATTAGCAACAGAACCATCAGAGCGAATAAGAGGAGGAAAGGATAATTCACAGAAGTTGTTAGAGATGTTTTTGGCAAAAGGCTAAAAAGATTTGTCAGTAGGAGAGCCAAGGAGGTCAGCGCACTCTCGTTTAATGAAAGTCCGCTTTGCTCGTCGAAGAGTACCTCTGCAACGATTTCTAGCTGAATGAAAATTAGCAAGAGTGATAGGAGAACGAGAATTTTTCCACATCCGATACGCACTGTCTCTAGCCTGAATGGCCAGAGAACAAGCACGATCGAACCATAGGTTTTGAGGAGAAAAAGATTTAGTCGAAGAAGAAATGAACCTGCTCATCCCATCAACGATTACAGCTCCCACTTTATCGACAGAAGCTGAAGCGTCTTGAGAGTCAAAGCAGTCACTCCAATTATAGTTAGCGTAGAAGCAACGCAATGCCCCCAATCGGCCCGATCAAAGTGCCGGAAAAACCGCATAGGGCAGGATGAAGCTGTTGGAGAAAGTATTAAAAACATTAAGAGATATAAGGTTGTGGTCAGATTTACCGATAGGAGCGAAGGTGGTGTATTTATAGATCAAGTGTGTTCAAGAATTGGTTGGGACGATCCGGAATGTGTGCAGGTTCTTTAATTAGTTGCTCCAGATCGTTGAGAATACTGAATGATTCGGCTTCCTCCCCACCTAAATCAGTATGAGAGGAACTCATCCATTCAGTGTTGTGTACATTGAAATCCCCTAAATAGAGGACCTCATTATTTGGATGAGAAGATATGACAGTTTCGTAAGAAGTAGTAAGGTAATCAAAAAGGCATGAAAATCTGTTCTGTTAGGAGAACAGTAGAAGAAGCACAAGATTATTGTAGTAGAAGGAAGAAAGATTTTAAGCCACAGAACATCGAGTTAGGAGATTCGAGATTCTCGAGACGTGTAATAGGAGTGTTTATGTTTAAATAGGCAGATACTACAAAAAAAAAAAAAAAAAAAAAAAAAAAAAAAAAAAAAAAAAAAAAAAAAAAACCAAAGGAGAAATGAGGAAAAATTATTCACACGAAAAAACCTAAAATATTAATAATCCAGAAAGTTTAAAAACATTCGCGCAATCACACACACTCACGAAATTGCGTACAAAAAAGAAAAATAAATTATTGGTCAACTAAAAAAGTGGAAGCTAAATCTGTAAAAATTATAATAATGGCTATTCAAATAGGTAAATGTTACGCTAAAATCCAAGTTGGAGAAACGCTAAAAATCTAAGTTAAAAAGAAGTCGAAGGAAAAAAAAAACATAACCTAGTACTATCTATATATATCGAAACTAGATTTATTATTTAATCTAAAAGTTTCTCATAATTTTTCACCCAAAAAGTAAGAAGTATCGGCCAAGTATCGGCCATTTTAACCGATACCGATACCGATACCCGATGCAAAAAATGGCGATATACTGCGTCCCATTCCGATACAGATACTCTATGTATACCAATATATATATATATATATATATATATATATATATATATATATATATATATATATATATATATATATATATATATATATATATATATATAATAATAATAGTATATGTGAGAAGAGAGCAGAGAGAAGAAAGAGCAGAGAAAGAGAAGAGAAGAGAAAGAGAGAGAGGAGAGGAAAAAAGAGAAGAAGAAGAGAAGGAAGAAGAAGAGAGAGAGAGAGAGAGAGAGAGAGAGAGAGAGAGAGAGAGAGAGAGAGAGAGAGAGAGAGAGAGAGAGAGAGAGAGAGAGAGAGAGAGAGAGAGAGAGAGAGAGAGAGAGAGAGAGAGAGAGAGAGAGAGAGAGAGAGAGAGAGAGAGAGAGAGAGAGAGAGAGAGAGAGAGAGAGAGAGAGAGAGAGAGAGAGAGAGAGAGAGAGAGAGAGAGAGAGAGAGAGCGAGGAGAGAGAGAGAGAGAGAGAGAGAGAGAGAGAGAGAGAGAGAGAGAGAGAGAGAGAGAGAGAGAGAGAGAGAGAGAGAGAGAGAGGAGAGAGAGAGAGAGAGAGAGAGAGAGAGAGAGAGAGAGAGAGAGAGAGAGAGAGAGAGAGAGAGAGAGAGAGAGAGAGAAAAGAGAGAGAGAGAGAGAGAGAGAGAGAGAGAGAGAGAGAGAGAGAGAGAGAGAGAGAGAGAGAGAGAGAGAGAGAGAGAGAGAGAGAGAGAGAGAGAGAGAGAGAGAGAGAGAGAAGAGAGAGAGAGAGAGAGAGAGAGAGAGAGAGAGAGAGAGGAGGAGAGAGAGAGAGAGAGAGAGAGAGAGAGAGGGAGGAGAGAAAGAGAGGGGGAGAGAGAGAGAGAGAGAGAGAGAGAGAGAGAGAGAGAGAGAGAGAGAGAGAATTTTGTTTCAGGGTACTGCAACTTGAAAAAAGGAAAAAATGCGATTTGGGATTTAAAATATAAAATGCCAATAGCTAATTTTATTTCATTGTAATCTAGGTTTGAGGAGATTCAAATTATAAAATCATTCTTTTAGTAATTTTAGGGTGAATTAATAAATACAAATAATTATAATGAAATTAAAATAATGGATTGTAGAAGGTGAAGCTGCATTTTCCAGAATAATCTTAGTCTAATCAAAGACCTTTAAATTCTTCCACTGGTGGCAAGGATCCGGAAGCCCCCTTCTATCACATTAACCTTTTCATGAATGGTGGTGATAGCGTATACCATATTAATAATAATAGTGATACCATAATAATAATGGTGATAATGATAATAATAAGTGAATAGTGGTGAATAATTTAAAATACAGTGAATATAGTGTATAGCGTAATAATATTAATTAAAAAGTGTATAGCATAATAATAATATTAATATTAAAATATAGTAAATAGTAGAGATTATTAGTGAAATATAATGTATTTTGTTAAATATAGTGTTTAGCATAATAATGATAATGTATTAATGTAATGAATTATTAAATACAGAAAATAAAATTATAGATATATATATATATATATATATATATATATATATATATATATATATATATATATATATATATATATATATATATATATATATATATATATATATATATATATATATATATATATATATATATATTTTTTTTTTCTAAATTTTGCATTTATTTATTTAAAAACACGTGCCTGAGAGTAGCTCAGTGGTGAGCACTGCAAACAAAGTGAGGGTCCCATATTAGCAACTGGTCGGGTGGGAGAATGTGAGCTATTCTCTCCCTTTGGCTTTGCTTCGTCCTGCTCGGACGTTAATCGAGTACACCCCTTCCTAGATTAGGGCTCTGCCCGATGAGTGGCGGTGTTTATCACCAGCATCACTATCTTAACATATACTCTCTCTCTCCTCTCATCATACTCTCATATATATATATATATATATATATATATATATATATATATATATATATATATTTAACAGACTGCTGGATATCCGGTATTAACTTCTAGACAGATATCCAGTATCCAGCCCATCCCTAATTTTTTTCGAGCATAGGCCTATCCTGTAATTTTTATAAAAATCAAGGGTGAAGCCCCTCTGCACTACTATTGCCCATACACTTAATAAATCTTATCATAACCTGAACTTTAATGGTCCTAAACCTAAACCGACCTCAAGGCCTGTTTAGCTAGAGAAAACCCTATGGGATTATTCCAAACTTTGAGTTTATAACCTTTTTTCCTAAAAACTTGTCATTTTTGCTTTTTTATTCTTCATTACAATTTATTTAGAGTCTATAACTACTATGATTTTTATAAAAATCTATTTAGAGTAATAGTAGTATAGAGGAGCTTCACCCCCGATTTTATGAAAATCATAAGATATACTCTAAAAAAAATAGTAATGAAGAATAATGAAAATGAAAATCGACGATCTCTTTAGGAAAAAAAAGTTACAGCCTCTCAAAGTTTGAATTTTCCCATAAGATTTTCTTGTAAAAAAAAAAAATTAAAATCACAAGATATACTCTAAAAAAAATAATACTGAAGCTTAAAAAAATTAAAAATGATTTAAGTCTTTAGGAAAAAAAGTTACAGCCTCTCCAAGTTTAAAATTTTCCCATAGGCTTTCTTATAAAAAAAAATTAGTGGGCCTCATGCTCGTTTTAGGGCCATCCTAGTTATGATAAGATTTGTTCATTCTACATAGATTTTCTCTGTGTATACCTAACAAAACTTATCATAACCTGAACTAGATTGCCTGAAATGAGACCTAACCTTGATGGATCAAAAATGAAAAGTCTATGGAAGTTTTAACAACTTTGAGAGGCTGTAACTTTTTTTTCCTAATGAGACTACCGATTTTCGTTTTCACTATTCTTCATTATTATTTTTCTTAGAATATATCCTGTGATTTTCATAAAAAATCAGGGGTGAAGCCCCTCTGTGATACTATATTCAAAATATATATGTAAACTAAATTCCCACATCTTGATATGAATTTCTGAATATGCCATGCTTTTTGCCTACTCTGTGAAGGAACTTTGTGTCAACAATGTTTTGAAATTGAAAACAGAGACACAAGGAATCTTCATTTCCTTCGAATCATATTAATTTCAATGAACATTAGAAATCAAAAGACAGTAAGAAGTCACATGGGCCTATCGAGACTGTCCCAGTCAAGCCAAAAGAACCAATCACCAAGAAACATGCTCATGCATGCTGAAGACAATAAAGTAGCGTGTTCTGCCGATTCAATGGGTAGGTATAAACTGTGAGGATATGAAGGTGACAAAGTAATTTTCAATTTGTGCAGATGTCCATTTAATCTTGTGTGCTCCATAGGCAAATCTAACTATTGTAGGTAAATGGAAGCATTCACTGTTTATGTGGAATTGTCCTATACAGCATGTCGAAATAAATACCGACCCCATCCACTCCAACTGCTTTCAGATTTCAGCAGAAAGCAGTTCAAAAACTCAGTAACTCAACCTACTCTTCAATAGAAATGAAAAGGTATAATTTTTTGAAACTTTACCCGCCCATATTTTTGGAAAACTTTACCCGCCCATATTTTATACCAGACATTTAAGGAAAGTATTATCTAACTAAACTTAAAATCTAATAATAATAGTAGTAGTAATAATAATAATAATAATAATAATAATAATATATCAATATAATAATATAAATAATAATAATAATAATAATAATAATAATAATAATAATAATAATAATAATAATAATAATAATAATAATAATAATAATAATTGTAGGAATAAAAAATGTACGTCTGTCAAAGTTTTATTAAAAGACCATAGATTAAGTAAATTCCTAAATAGTAACTCAACTTATCCGTAATACAATGCAATTAAAACACCGACTAAATTGTGGAGCACAATTTCTTTATTCCAACGAATACTTATTCCAATAATAGCACACGCCCCGTGATCGAACATAACAAACTTGATCGATCAAACATATTCTTCTCAAATCAAAATATGCCTTGCTATTTCATCAACTTCAATTTGCAATCCGATAATACTCCGAGTGATTTTTCCTGTTCCCCACTTTGTCGTACACCTCGCTCCATTTGGTTTCACCCAGACCACATCTCCAACATTAAACACTTCTTCTACCAAAACTTCCGGCTGACTGCAGATCTCTTCAGGATGCCTCCATTTGTATTTATATTTAACTTTCCAAGGGCAGGATTCTTCATTCACCCCCTCCCTTGGCATAAAATTGTACCAAAACAGACTTTCCCTAATACCTATTCCTGATCTCGCCACTATTCTTTTCACAGTCCTATGGTTTCTCTCCACAATTCCATTACAATTCCCTCTAAAAGCCGCTCTGAAATTTAACCTCACTCCCCATTTTTCACACATTTCCCTCACGTCCAACGACCTGAAAGACGCCGCATTATCAACCAATAATTCTTCAGGCAAACCATGTTCTAAAAACACCTCCTCTAACTTCCTCGAGATCTCTTTCCCTCCCTCGTTATTAAGAAACTTCCATATCGCAAATCTACTTGGACCACAGTCAACAAACGACAAATACCTTTCCCTCCCAAAGTAGGTCACGTCAGCCGCAAATCTTTTCCAAGTTTGATCAAAAGAAAGCTCTCCGCCCGAGCATCTTCCTGCGACAGCACCTATTGACCGACTCATTACACAACTTTTACCTCCTCCACCTCTTCTCTTCTTACCCCTGAGTCAAGCTTTTGACAACATACAAGGAAAAGAAGTTTTGTCTAACCCGCAATTTTTATGCAACCTCTTCAATTCCATTGCCGACATTCCACAAACCTCTTCTTCGCATTTTCTCATTCCCCTTTGCCCATTTCCAAAATATTCTTGATAACTTGTCTGCCTTGTTCTCCCCTCTAAGTCACTGAATTTATCCCTTAATCTTAATCCAAACTCCTTCATAAGTTCTGTATAATAATACCCAAACGTCTTTTCACTACCATCTCCGCAGTCCCTTTCGTTTTTACTCTGCATCTTGAATGAATTACATTGTCCACCCAGCTAACAACCGTCTTAGAATCACACATTATTGTTATTCTCTTCCAATCCCACTTCAAGCAAAGATTCAGTCCTTTCACGACAGCATCTAGCTCTGCTACATTTATGTGACCACAATCCGTCTTTTTCTTTAACCAACGAGTCTTCCTACTATCTGGCTTTCAATCTCCAGCGCCACTCCATAAACGTACTGCTTTGGCTTCACAAAAAATAACCCCCTCCTCACCCTTCTCAACAAACCAACTACCCCTCACTGGATCATCTTTTCTTACAGCTTCCAAGACTTCTACAAGAACTTCCTTACAGCTTGTTCCAATGTCTTCATTCCACCTGCTTCCTTCAGCAATTCTCTTTAAATAGCTACACACAACCCTCAACCATCCCGCCACCGGATAATGCCCAATTAATTTTCCACAAATCGAAAATAATTCTTTTCTTGATATCTCCTCATTCTTAATGATCGGGATCGTATTCCCTCTCGAAAACCTAATCAATCCTTCGGCATTTCTTGCAATCTTGAGTCCTAATACCTTTCCTCCAACCACATTTTCTGGATCCTTCGTGACGAGCCCAAAATTCAATAGATGCTTCCTCACCTCCTCGACAGATATTTTTCCACAATCCACCAAAATATCATCAATATATGAATCGGTCGCCCTTCCAATTCCCTCGTCAATTTCTCGAACTATTCTCAAAATTTTTGTCATTACCCTCGGCGCACTGGACAACCCAAAACCTAACCTTGTTATACAAAATACTCTCCCCTTATATCTAACTAATTGGTGTTTCCACAAACTTCTATCGATTCTAATTTGAAGACTGTCCAACTTCAAGTCTTCCATCTACACGTCTAATTCTTCTCCCTTTCCTACTTGATTCTGCACAAACTGGGATCAGCCCCAGCCAAATATTGGATCATGCCCTAAAGTCCAATACCGGTCTCAGCTTGTCTTTATTTTCCTGCACGAGGAATCACCCCTCTCTCCTTTTCCCTCCAAGGCTTTAGAATTCTTTCCTCTATCCATTTTTCGATCTCCTCATCAAATTTGATTCTAGTCGTTTCACTCATAGATCTTCCGTAGATTCCCACCTTGTTAAACCAGCTCTTTTCCCTTCCATTTCCAATTTACCGTCCAAAACTTTCCGTTGAACTCTCCTGAAAAATCGCAATCATCAACCCTCAACTTCCCATCTTTTCTTGGTCTGACAATGACACTTTTATTTTCTTTTTTCGAATTTCAAAAATGTGCTCCCTCCTTGTCGATAAAAACTCCCCCGAATTCTACAATCACATCTAATCCTAATATTATGTTCACTCCCGACATAATATTCTTTATCACTACAACCTCAAAAGATCGTTATACTCCATCTATTTCAATAAGCACAGTTGAGTTTTTCTCACTTTCAAGTCCAGGGATGGCAATTTTGGTGATTTTTTTGATTTTTTAAAAAATCAATTTGTGATTTTTTTGATATTTTTTATTTTTTGGATTCGTAACGTCACGTGAAATATAATTTGCAAGTTACAAATTATATATCGCGTGACATTACGAATCTGAAAAATAGAAAAAAATCAAAAAAATCAAAAAAATCACAAATTGATTTTTTTAAAAAAATCAAAAAATCACCAAATGCCATCTACTCAACCTTCTCAAATCAAATACAAAAAAAAAATTCTGAAAAGTCCTCTCTCACCAGTCCCTGCTTTATTGACTTAGTGCTCCCAGAGTCCACACCTGTAACTTTTTTTCCATCATGCCTTATTCTTTTAAAGGAATACCGGACTTTGAAATCAGAGGGCTGATTCCGGCATAGCAACCCCCTCCGATCCGTTTCTCTAAAACCTTGAAATACATTCCCGCGCGAATTGTTCTTTACCTCCCCATCGATAGCATGATAGACTCGCTTTAACGCCTGACTTGCAATTTCTCTGTAAATGAGGTCCTCCGCACTGATAGCACTCCACTTACCTTCTCTGAACTTTGTTTTCATCTCCATTATCCTGGTCTCACCAACTGCAGACTGTTAACCAACTCACTAGACGTAACCATGGCCCTCACCCTGCACAGGTTTCTTCTAATTCACAACTTTCCACGTTGACCATCCCCCTGATTTTCCTGAAAAAGCCCTCCGGCAATCCATTCACCATAGCCGTCTTTATGATCACTTCTCCGGATAGCCCAGCAATTCTCGCCAACCTCCTTAAGTCAGTTACATATATATCAATTGGCTCTCCCCTTCATTTCTTCTCACAAAGTTTCTTGAAAGCCACAAAAGGATCTTATCCGAAGACCCTTGTCAATTTATTTTTTTATTTCTTCTGCAGAATTCTTTTGTTCTTCAGACATTTCGACAAAACCGCCAATGCCTCTCCCTCTAAAAGCATAGGCAGAACGAATTCTTCATTTTTTATTTTTTGCGTTTTAACCACCATTTCAAACTTCAGAAACCATGCTTCTATTTTTGCTTCTCCATTAAATGGTTTTACAACATCAACAATTTTTAATCCGTTATAAGACATAGCTGAAATGATTCTTTTTATAGGCCCGGATAGCTTGTGGGAACATAAAAGTGTTCGTCGGTCAAAAGTTTTATTAAAAAGACCATAGATTAAGTAATTACAATTCCTAAATAGTAATTCAACTTATCCATAATACAATGGAATTAAAACACCGACTAAATTCCAACGGCTACTTATACCAATAATAGCATAATAATAATAATAATAATAATAATAATAATAATAATAATAATAATAATAATAATAATAATAATAATAATAATAATAATAATAATAATAATAATAATAATAATAATAATAATAATAATAAATAATAATAATAATAATAATAATAATAATAATAATAATAATAATAATAATAATAATAATAATAATAATAATAATAATAATAATAATAATAATAATAATAATAATAATAATAATAATAATAATTATAATAATAATAATAATAATAATAATAATAATAATAATAATAATAATAATAATAATAATAATAATAAGCAACGTCGCTAGGCTCCGCCTGTGCCTAATGATCGCGGGCTTCGCCCGCACATCGTCAACACTAAAATATTCCATGTAACTCGACAATCGAAAAGTTATCTAAATTGCTACAACAAAAAGCCACGTCTAAAAAACTATCCCAAATCTAATAATTCTAAGGAAATTAATTAAATTAATATAATTAAGCTTGACTGAAAGGCGAGCTACGCTCGCATGAGCGCTTTTGCCCACTTCGCTCGCTGAGCTCGCGGTACATATGTGCGTAAATATTATTATTATGATTACTAAATATGTATAATACTATTTACAGTGGCGTAACTAAGGTCAGTTGCGCCCCCCCGCGACTTATTTTGTGCGCCCCCTTTAGTCATGGACGGGGTGGATAGAGTTTTTGGAACTTGAATGACAAAAAAAGTTTTCTTGTTCATATCAAAGAAAAATCACATTAGCATTACAAAAGAACCAGAGTGTATTACAATGAAAAAAAGGTTTATATATATATATATATATACATATATA